>JAAOAS010000628.1:0-39463 GCA_013396035.1 Fusarium pseudocircinatum | reverse complement strand
GTTTGGAGTGGAGATTGAAAAGATGTCGTTGTGCCGTCGGTTATTAGGCGTGACGTGGGGATGCTGAAACTCGGGTAGAGCTGTGTTCGTGATCTCATGGTGGATGGAAAAGTTTGGCGCTTCGTTAGGCGCGGCTAAGCGCTGCCGCCGTCAAAGCTCAATTAGGTAGCAAGATGATAGCCCGGACCCCCCTAATAAGGACTATATAGCCTTGACTAGGCTAAGATAATTATTTCATATACAGATACTTGAGATTATATTAAGTATGTTAATAAATAACCTAACAGATACTATAAAAGATATTTATTAATTAAAACCACTTTCAAGTTTCCTTTATCTAAATTAAACAAAATACAAGCTACCTATAAAGGTAGTTGTAGGCCCTTTCATGTTGTCTTAGGCATTGTTGACCTTGCCTTTGGCTTAGTCATCGGGTAGCAGCTCTTTCTTAGGCCTGCTGCCAGCCTCTTACAGTACAAGCCGCGTTTTAGAACAGCTCATAAAACAGATTTATTCTTATGAACACGCCGACGACATAGATCAAAAAATACTCTTGCTTAATTTGCCTTAGACTCTTCCTTCACCTATGAATTCTACCTACCCAATCGCATTGGCGACTCCTCCGTTATAATCTTGCTAGAACTGGCGTCGCGGGTCGCGGGACTCGCGTTGGCGCACGAGCGATGGAGTCCTTCCAGCAGCAGCTCGAGCCAGACGAGTCGGAAAAACGAAAACCGAAGGAACATAAGACATCTTGGATCGAAGTACGTCTTCGGTCTAAACCAAGAGACTATGTCCCAGGAAGTGGCCCTCCACTACAGCCTATTAGCTTGCTACCACCCCAAGACTCGACCGCGTACATATTGGAGCGAATTATCCTTCCCTCGCCGGGACTTGCTGCAGATGGACTTCCTCTACCTAGGCGGATGACATATATCGTGTCATGGACGGACCTACCGGCGGCGCAGATGTTGGTCCCCGCAATGGATATTCTGGAATACGTATCGCCGAGGGAATTGGAAGAATGGGAATTCAAGAATACGGAAGAGCAGTTGGAAGAGGAGACAACGGAGAAAAGGAAGACAGAAGGTGGACAGGTTACACAGCCAAAGAGGCGTGGTAGACCACCCAAGCACAGTACGATAGAAACGGCTGTCGTTGCGGTGGTTGAAGATGAGGAGGCTGTTCCAATGAAGGGGGCTATGACGATCAAGACTCCTACGAAGAACAGATTAAAGGATTTTGAGGGTTTGTCGGATGAAGAGGGTCCTGCGAGACAGCTGCAGTGGGAAATGACTGGTGATTCGGCTGAGACGGATGATCAGGCGTTGGATGAGCATAGAGGGGCTGTTGAGGACTCAGAAAGCGCTTTCAGTGACACTAAGATGGTTATACCGCATGGTTCAACATCTGAGTCCCACGTCCCAAAGAAAAGTCATACCAAAGGCAAACATTTCGAGACGTTCCCGTCGACAGGGACCTCGAGTCGACAGAGCACGCCTCAGATTACTAGCATACGCTCAAAGTCTGAAGGCAAAAAAAAGCTTAGCCGTTCTTCAAAGAAAAAACATCCTTCTAATGAACTATTGAGTGGCGTTCAAGGTACAGGCTCCGCCTCAGACTGGACTCCCAAAGAGTCACTCACCTACTCTAACTCGGGGGTTGAGACACCAGATCCAGAGTCAGAAACTCAAACAGCACGACTCATCGAAGAAGCTATGTCGGTTCAGAAGAAACCCCCAAAGTCAAAATCAAAGCCCAAAAGCAGCATCCCCAAGACTCCAGAGCCAATGCCTCAGGAACACCGTGAACAAGAAGATTTAGAAGAGGGAGATGAACCAGGTTGGGAGGTTAAACGCCTCGAAGATATGGAACTCTACGAGGTTGAAGGCCAAGGTCTAGTGCGATACTTCTTGGTTCGCTGGGAAGGCGACTGGCCACCTGACCAAAACCCCTCCTGGGAGCCAGAATCCAACCTCCCCAAAGATCTCATCAAAGCGTACCTCCGCAACGGCAAGCGGAAGCGCTCAGACAAACCGGCTACAAAGCCAGTTTCCAAACAACCCTCCGTTGCGCCGTCCTACGCACCAAAGAAGAAGTCTATGAAACAAACTACTTTGTCATGGGGCATTCCCGCAAAGCAGTTCAAGAGCGTCAGTGAAGCTTTCGCAGGCGGAGAAGAAGGCGAACTCGGAATGCCTGTCGCTGCAGATCCACGTAAGGAGGATGATGAAGACGATGAGCTTTTCGTCGTGGAGGAACCACCTGCGAAGAAGAGGGCTAAGAACGTGGGTGCGAATGGATGGGGAGCGGGTGATTACATATGAAGAAAAATGACAAGTCAAGGTTGGCTATGGAGTTGGAGATGGATTCTTATCATCACGGGCGAAGGCGTAATTACTTTTCAAAAGCAGAACGGTCACGGCGGACATACATAGCATTAGAGATACCCCATTTTGTGTCAAATGACTTATTTACATTGAACTACTTGAAAGTGCCGTAAACTACCGTTGATTCCTTGATTCCTTGATTGATTGATTCCGAGGGCCCAAAAAGATGTCATACAAATCCCCATCCCCTATAGCAATGCCCTGGATTAAATGCCCCATACCTACGTCAAAACATTCCGTAAATAATGGCAATCGCCCCTTGTCTTTGTCGGCACCATGTCCGGCCGTACTGTGTCGTTCGTGGTGTGTCAGTTTGAGTAGAACTGAACCGTTGTTGGAGTGTTCAAGGGAACACAGCTGATCCGTAGATAGCCAGCTTTCGCAATATCGCGACTCTTTGTTGTGAAGATCTACTTTTGTTCAGTCTCAGCGGTCGAGACAACCTTTCGAGACTTGGGGTTAAGGTACGCCTTGATTTGGTTGGGAATCGTAGTAAGGCGCTCGGGGTTCCAAGACTGTGGGAATCCAAACTTCTTGTTGATGTTTCGGCGCACGTTAGCAACACGCCCGTACTCGGCGTACTTTGGCAGGTAGGGCACCTCATTTGCTTCACAGTAGTACATCCAGAACGGAGCCCAGTTGGGCTTGAGGACATTGTCCTGCTTCAGCTTCAGGAGCTCCTGGTCGTCGAGTTTGGTGTAGATATCTCCGTTAATATGTCGAGAATAGACCTGGCGCTTAACGATGATGTACTTCGTCTGCCCTTCGACGAAATTGAAAGTGATGTTGGTCATTTGAATGTCTCGGAGGACAGGAGAGTTCTTGTCGTCACGGACGAGGATGTGTGGGAACACAGTTGTTCCTGTGTAGGGAGACGGATTTTGCGACATCTCCACCATAGACGGGGTACCTGATGCCTCCGCATTCATTGATGGGGTGGGAGGAACGACATTCATCGACGGGGTGCGCGAGACCACCTCCACGTTCATGGACGAGGTGCGGCTGGTAACCGCACGTCGGGGAATAGGGGCTCCGTAAGCGAAGTTTGAAGATGGGGTGAAGAGATTGAATGGTTGAACATTCCAGGCATCGGAGACATGCTTGGGAGAGACGTACACGATGGTGTTCGAGACAGAACTGGTGAGTTCCTCCACGTCGCGGTCTGAGGGAGTAGGACCAAAACCCATCTGAGCAGCAGGGCCATGGTAAGGCAGGAAGGCGTGGTTTAGAATCATATAACAGAGCCGACCAGCCTCAAAGACACTGGAGAACTCAACTGCCAGTTTCCCGTTCATTTGATTATTATTGGGGAGAAAAGAAGCACGAATAACGTACTTCGTGCCAAATCGAGTGAACAGGTACCAGATCGCAGAGGTAGGGAAGTTCTCCATAGTGATACAACGACCAGAGTGCTCGCTGTGATAGCCGACACCATACTCGAGAGGGTGACCATGGCGGGAATCGTAAGACGATGTTGAGTTAATGAGCTTGACTTCAATGTTGAAGAAACGTCCGGTGCTGTTGATGAGCTCAAGACCGTTGGCCTTGATGTTGGCAACGTACTTTTTGGCGGCAGCGGAGTCGCGAAATTCCACACAAGCCAGCTTGAAAGCCGTTCCACTGTTCCCAAGGTTGTCCATGATGGAGATTCTGATCAGTCCTCCAACACCACAGACCGCGTCGGCGATCTGGGTTAGGGTGGTTTCCTGAGGGATCTTGTTCAGAAGCACGCGACGGGAGTCGGCGGTCTCGTCTGGATTGAACACTGACTTGACGTCGATCTTGTAGATGGAGTCGTCTGAACCAAGAGGGATGGTTGCATTCGCGTTGCTGGTGGTGGCACCCTGATCATCAGAGGCAGCGACTTGGTTGGTTGTAGATGTACCATTACCATCTAACCTCGGAGCATTTTGGGACTCAATCTCGGAGGAATCAGCTAATGAATTAGGGGGGTCCTATTCCCCCGGTTCATTGCTGTCCGACTCAGATGTTGTCTCGCGAGCGCTTGACTCATCCGACTCTTCATCTGATGAGGCCTCATCGTCCCCCTGAATTCAATGTTAATCATCTGATTTAATAAGGGACGGAAAATACTTACGTCACTTCTAGACGAGGAGCCGCCCTGGGGCTCGCTCAGACATCGCAGCTCCTTGTTGTCCTTCTCAAGTTCAACCACGAGCCGACTCACTTCATCCATCTTGGCCGAGAGCTGGGTGGGAGTGAAATTGCCGTCCGTTGAGCTAATAATTTCATCCTATGAGGTGAAAGCGTCAATATGAGATAATAAGTATGTTTGACTGGTGGTGACTTACCCGGAGCTCGTCGTAACGAGCTCGGTTGGCTCGATTCTTCTCCGTTAGTCGCAGGAAGTCTGCATGAGCCTGCTCACGAGCCTCGGCTTGTCTCATGAGTTCGTCTGACGTGAGGTTGGGGAAGTTGGCTTCATTTGACACGAAGTCGAGCTGAGATAAACTGGCAAACCTCGTGGGGATGATATCGTCTCTCTCATCGAGATGTCGGGTCACCTCACCACTGGCAGCGGAGAGTGGAAGACTCATGTCCGACAGGTGGGAGTCTGAGTCCCCGAAGGCGGCGCCAAAGTCGGAGGAGTGAGAGGACTGCTCGTCGGAGTGGAAAGACAAGAAGTCCCAAATACCTTGCTCAGAGGCAGGGCCTCGATCACCGTTGGAAGTGGGAGGAGACATTCTTATATGATGATGGATAATGAAAACGAAAAGGAGAAGGGGTAGAAGATGGGGGGAAATGTCAACAGAAACTCAGGGTGTTTTGGTCAGGGGTTCTGTCTGAAGCAGAAGAGTTCAGGACGAAAAGTGGGATAGTTACTCTTGTTCAACACGATCAAAGTGAAGATATTCGAAGGTAAACTTTGTTCTTTGTAAAAGAAGAAATGTTGGAAGAGATGAGTAAACAGAGATGTGGGAGAGAATATGTTGTTGCGGAGGGGGAGAAAATAGGAGAGCAATAGATACGCGAGAGGGGCAGAAGATGCAGCCCACGACGCGTCGAGCCCTAGCCTATAGGAGAGCAGAACCAACAAACTCCAGACGGTCCGGTGACCAGGTAACGACCGGTTACGCTGCCAGTGATGCTCAGGAGTAGGGTACAGAGTATTTGCTCTGGCGAGGGGAATTTCAGTTTCTTGTGGGAAAGGGATAGGGCATTGCAGGAGTCAAGTCCTTGAGGCACTGCAGGGGAATTAGTCGTAGCAGTGGAGGGTGGAAGGAGAAGACGGAGGAGCGGCAGTGCAGTGGGACGAAGGATCTAGAAGCTATCGAGACTTGGGCCACCTTGATGCCGAACATACATCCGGTTCATGGATCCACAAGAGAGCAGCAAGGCTAACGTTGATGTTCATGTTCATGTTCATATGATGTTCATTAACACATATGGCCCTGACACTCGATCTAAATTTTGAGCGTAGATAATTTAATCGTAATCCACATATTGTCGGAGGTAGATATTATTGAAAAGATGTCCCATGCCAACTTTCACTTGCTCTTCTCCAGCCCAAGTGGTGTTGCTGCTTGGTGTTGCCGGTGGCATGCATCCCATTCTGTCCTGCCCCTCCACTGATGAAACTATCCGGGCCCCCACTAGTCTCCCAGAGGTCATCACGATATCGCCGTCTTGTTGTTTTTGTTCACTCATATTGTATTTCGTCTAGTACATCGTAATTTCATCCACCAGCACACAGTCATGGAACTCGGAGCTCGAGAGATGAATATGACCTCGATGGTCCTGAGTGTTACCTCCCTCACTAAGGGAGCAGTGCATCTTGAGGCGTGCTAACCTTGTCTAGTTGCGCAGTATCACCACCATGGACTCATGGTGTTTTCCACACTTCGATACCGAGCCCGTAAAGCAAACAGACGATGTGCATCGGCTATCTGCGAGAGTCATCCCCATCTTCTTCGATCATAACGACGGCGGCAGCTTGCCCACGGACCTACGAGACACCGGCCAAAGACGAGGAGATACTCCATCAACGACGCAGCGACCTGGGAGCAGCCTAACGGCGAGACAAGTTAGAAGCACGACTGCCGCATGGCCTTGATATCCATCGGAGCATGCTGACGGACCAGCAGGCCTTTGCTCGAAGACACGACACTCGAAGTCCATAGCACGACAGAGAGGAGCACACACACATATATATATACATACAGGGTCACATCCTCTGAGACTCGGTCTGCCTCTACCCCTTTTCTCGCACTTGCGGTCGCTTTCACATCAGTCAGACCACTTGTCTTGGCTGCGATCGGATCTACGAAGCATCGACACTCCTTGATCCATTGAGAGGTTCCTCCTATACCGTACATACAAGCTGTAACTGACCAGACCTAATCGTGTTACAGTGGACGACGAACGAGTAGTCCCCAAAGCGCTGGCTTTATGGAGAAGACACGACATATGGAAAGCCCACGAACGAAGAGACAACGAGTGAAGAGACAGCAAGAGAACGATTCATCGAGACCCGAGACGCATTGAGATACAGGACAAGGCACATAAGCACAAAGGAAGCGTGGAAGACAAGGGTTTGGCGCTGCAGTTGACAAAGAACTCAGCGAACAATTGGAAGTTGGCCATCAAAGGAAGGAGTCTTTGGAATGAGGCTGATCAGAAACGGACTGTAATTAGCCTCGTCACTCGACGATACGACCATAGAACGAACATTCAGGCATTGGGGACAGGCGGAAGATGATAAGGGGGTAAACACTTGAAGACGTGAAGTTGGAATAGAGAAAACAAGGTTACCACGGTTTCACGTGAAAGAACATGTCGTTCCTGCTCTATCTCCGTAAGCTCCACACTAAGACACCTCTAAGGGACCTCTACATTGACCCACTGTATGTGATAAGTAGATCCACGCAAGGTCATGTCTTCAAATAGTCACGCAAGTACTAAATTAGCAGCAGCTACTTGACTCCTAGTTCAGCTGGATTATAGACTTCACCATCTCAATGACTTGAGAAAATGACCCCTAATGACAATTATCGAGGATCGTCTGGGCTTCTTGGGCGTCTCCCAGCTGAAGTACTCAACCAAGTATTCCACCAACTACCTAACATCGACTTGAAAACTCTGCGTCAAACATGCACCTATATCAAAGAGTCCATTCATCTTGGCCTTCAACGCATATTTCTTTCGCCCAATTTGCGCGATATAGAAGTCTTCAAAGCTGTTGCAAATCACGAAACCTTTCGGCTCCAGGTCACAGAGATCATCTACGACGATGCACGTTTTGATGCAGCCCACGAAATGGAGTGGTTCTCATGGTATGACGAAGAAAGAGATATCGGTGAAACCACCGGAGTTCCTGATTGGTATTGTCGCTTCTACCGTGAAGAACGCGCGATAGTCAGGTGTTACAAGCATAGCCAAGTCAAAGAAGCCTTCGAACATATACTCAGCCCAGCAGAAGCATTTAAGCATTTCAAGAAGTTGTGGCAAGAACAACAAGAGACTATTGCCACCAACAGAGACGCCGATGCGTTGAAGTATGGGCTACTACGATTTCCCAATCTGAGAAGAGTGGTAGTTACTCCTGCGGCTCATGGAGCACCTGGACTGCCGTGGTATCTCACGCCTACTATCAGATCCCTCCCACGCGGTCTCCTTTACCCTATTGAGCGTGGATGGCCTGTTATAAGGATGCATACCAACTTTCCCGAAGCGAGGGACTGGGATGGCTTGGAGAAGGATAAATGGCGCGGCTATTGTCTCGTCAGTCGCATCGTCGCCCAACACCTACGGGAGAACCCAGAGATCAAACTTGCTGAATTGGCGGTTGACACCAATCAACTCCGAACAGGGATCAGTTGCCGTATATTCGATGACGCCGAGAATAGCGAGATCAAAGACCTGGAGACCATCCTAGGTCATCCCGGGTTCGCGAGCCTTGACCTCTCTCTACACTGCGGCAACCAGTGTGAGATGAACTGGTGCTCTTTTCGAAGTAACCATTTGCGGAATACACTTGCCATGGCGACGGATATCCAACATTTTAGTCTAATGACTAATGTTATATATGTTGACGACTTTGATGAATCTGACTCTGATGACTATCACGACCCTGACGGAGAGGAAGTAGACCACTTTATTCCTTTGCAAAGCATCCTCCCTGTTAACGACTGGCACCAACTTCGACACTTCGGCCTCTGTCGATTCATCATCCAAAAAGACAACGTCATAAATGTTCTCGAAACTTTGTCGCCAACCCTAAAGTCGGTTGAGCTGAGCTACTTGATCTTCATGCCCGATAGTGGCGACTATCACAGCTTGGTGCAAGACATGCGGCAGAAGCTGGGCTGGCGCGAGCGGGACGCAGAAAACCAGCCTAAAATAGTTGTTCGCGTTGACGTTCGATTTGGCAGTGTTCATGGCGCTTATATGATGGATGTTAGCCGGGAGGTGACCAGTTTCATGTATCAAGATGGTGAGAACCCATTTGACGAAGATGAGGGAAGTGTTGAGCATCCGTATGTTCCTCAGAGCGATACCCCTGAAGGTAATGGGAGGCTCTTGGATGCATTTGATCCCAGTTTTGAGAGACCTAATGCTACCATGCTTGCAACGCAAGGCCGATAGACACAAGTGCTATGAGATCCGCGAGTACGAGAGGTGGGACAGAGATGATGGCCCATACCTTAGCTCCCGGGTGAGTCAAGCGGCCAGTTTTAGCACCCTTGCCCCCCGCAAAAGACCCCTGTTGGAACTCCCAGGACATGGGTTGTATACGTCAGTTACAGGGGTATTCACAGACAACAACATGTTGAACCAACACATATGATGAGGAGTAGAGCAGCAGAACCAATAATTCTCACAATATTATGACCAGTCAAATCTGATTCTCAAAAATGAAACCTGATCAGTTCATATTATTCGGCGGTTTCCAAATTGTACCCGGTTCGATGTGGATAGACTTCCCAGTCTAGCTCAGCCTCCAGGCATCCAAAGCACCAAGCTTCAGCCGCATGCAACCAGTACAGCCCATCCAAGCCTACATTTCGCAGGACGAGCCACTGTAAAAAGAGTTCCCGTCCCTTTCAGAAACAAACCTACAGAGGGAGCATCTGACTCACTGACCGATTTCTGCCACTCAGCTCAGTCTTGACCCAAACATAAAGCGACATTCGCAAAAATTACTTTCAACCTTGGCAACTTTCAAATACGTACAGTATATAAGAACACTTACATCCTCATCCTTCCACATTCATTTCTTCTTCTCAACTGGTTTCCGCTCGTCATCAAACATCATGGATTCTTCATCGGAATCAGACCTGCCCTGGTTCCTCAAGTCATCAGCCCCCGTTCTCTTCCCCTTCGACGATGCCCTGAGACTCCCACAGGCTGAGTTTGAACAATGTATTCGTCAGATGATCGCTGGTCGTCACAATGAATCGTTCGGAAGAGAAGTCCGTGAGGATCATTTCGCGGCCATGGCTGAGGCTGATGAGTCCGAGACCTTCACTCTCGTCTCCAACTCGACCTCTGCCGAAATCCGTCAGGCCATGAAGGCTGCCAAACTTTCGAATCATACATCCCAAGACACTGAAACTATGGGAAGGTCTTCTCCTACCCAGGAGATGGAAGTGGAAGAAGCCCAGCCTGTCCAGTCCAACCCTTTCATGCAGGGTCTGATCAACTACGACAACGAGAAGCCATCTCGGGACCTCGATAATATGATGTACACGGAGAACGGCGATCTATCTTATCGATCTAGCCAGGACGCCCTTGTTGATCTCTTCCAGGAACTTGAGGAAGTCGTCTCTGGTCCTCGCCTGAAAGATCTTCTCACGAGAGCCTGGGATGAGAAGCCCCTTGCTACTTTAAGAATAATCTTCAACTGCCGCTCTATACATCTCGGAAAGAGCTCGAGAACGGTGTTCTACCGCTGCGCTGGTTGGTTGGCGCAGAATCATCCCTTGACCCTCGTCGCCAACCTTCGTTGGCTAAGCCGCCCGGTCATCAACAAGAAGGCCGAGAAGAAAGAAGACGATGATCTTGTTCTTGTTGACGAAGAGGACGATGACGACTCGACCAAGTTCGACGTCAAGAACGGAGTGGCCCATGGCTATTGGAAGGATATGCTCAATATCCTGGCCATTGCGGCCAATGACAAGCTTACGGTCATCGATGACCCTAAGGAGGTCCTCAACACCGAGAACCCTGGCATCCTCCGTGGAAAGAGCATGAAGAAACCTCGTCATCGCGACGGCCGCAGACTCCACCCACATCATCATGGCGGTATGGTACGTGGAAGAGGTCGCGGTCGCGGTCGTGGCCGCGGCCAAGGATCTCACTCAACTCGACAGGAGACGAGAGAGCTGAGCTACAAAGCCGACCCCAAGGAACTCAGGCGAGAGACCAGAGAGAACCGGCATGAGACCGCACGGGTTCTCTTTGAGACGGACCCGGTATACCGCGTCCTGCACATGAACATTGCTCGACTGTTCGCAGAACAGCTCAAGAAAGACATTCAAGCCCTCGCAGGAGACAACAAGGCCAAGCGCTCCATCTCTCTGTGCGGCAAATGGGCTCCTTCTTCCGATCACTTCCACGACAGACACACCTTCATCGTCAGCACCATCGCCGAGCTTCTGTACCCCCGAGAGTCCATCTACCACCCGATGCTCAGCCCAAGAGACGGCCATGAGAAGTACCTACGATTCGCCCGTGAGCAATACCGCAAGGATACATCTGCCCTCCGAAAGCAGCTCGAGATTGTCGAGCGAGATATTACTGTCAAGAAGTACGAAAACATCAAGTACGACCGAGTCCCCTCTCTCGCTATGAACCAGTACTCTAAGCTGTTCATCGAAAATGATGCAGAGCGCTTCGGCAAATACCTCGATAAGGTTGCCGAAGGCAAGGCGAACATCTCCGGGGCTACGCTTCTCCCCTCTACATTAATCCAAAAGGTTCGAACGGGCGGCTCGGCTGTTCGGTCAGGACCAAACGCGCTTCTTGACCAGAAGGTCGCTGAGATTGAGTCCAAGGTCCTTGATGGCCAGTGGAACACGCTGGTCAAGCGGATCAAGGACTCGGGTACAATAAACTCCTGCATCGCGGTCTGCGATGTATCTGGCAGCATGAACGGTCCTGTCTTCAGAGATCAGACCACGCCGATCGACTCCGCCATCGGTCTGTCTCTCCTCCTCGCAGAGGTCGCCAAGCCCCCTTTCGCCGGCACTTTCATCACCTTCAGCGAGCACCCCAGAGTCGAGGAAGTCGACCTGACCAAGACTTTGAGGGAGAAGTACTGGGCCATGCACCGATCGGACTGGGGGATGAGCACCAACTTTGTCTCTGTCTTCGAAGACCTCATTCTCCCCATGGCTCTTGAGAACAAGCTCAAACAGGAAGACATGATCAAGCGTGTCTTTGTCTTCAGCGACATGCAGTTCAACCAAGCCAGCTCCTCCAACTCCCACTACAACCGACCCTGGGATTACAAAGGGCGTTCAAGTTCAAGCTGGTCTACTTCCTTCGAACGCATCAAGACCAAGTTTGAAAAGGCGGGTTACGAACTCCCCGAGCTTGTCTTCTGGAACCTCGCAGGCGGCCGAGCAGGTTACACCGGAAACGGTGGCGACCCCACGGCTCCCAAGCCTGTCAAGGCTGACGAGGATGGAACATGCCTCGTCAGTGGATACTCGCAGGGCTTGCTGAAGGTGTTCCTGGAGGGAGGTGGTTTTGAGGAGAATGAAGAGGAAGAAGAGGTTGTCGTCGAGAAGGACGAGGAGGGTAACGTCACCCAGAAGACGAAGAAGGTGAAGATGACGCCTCTCAAGATTGTGCAGAAGGCTATCAGCCACAAGGCCTACGAGATGTTGAAGGTGGTTGACTAAGGGAGTAATGAGTTACGAAAAGGATACCCAGAATGAAACGCATAGATATTGTAGAATAGTATGCATCAGTCGCAAGCACGACTTTAGCTAAAGGAGTTAAATTGATTTTTATTTTAGTCTTTTGTTTCGTGTAAGTAATACTTGAGGCGTGATATGTCAGTGCGACATGAAGATCACCATGTGTCAATTTGCAGTTGAGATTTGTGGTTCAAAGCTTGTATCACCAGACTGAACTTACATACAGGGGCGACGGGGGTTTCAAATATCGACTTTCAAGAAAGGTTTATGCTCCTTTGGTCCCAGATAGAGCTTTTAATATAGCGCAGTCAAATACAGGATGAATTGGCTCTGTTCTATAACTCCTCTCCCCCGTAGTGTGCTCTGGGGATATTGTAATGTAATATCGACAACTGCTGAGCGTTCTTTGAAGCCCGTGATGGTCAGTTTTTCTTTACGGTGGTGCTCGACCGCTTTCACCCGATGCAGTCAAGGTCTCCCAACTTGTGTGGGAAGACGCTGAAGCCAAAAAGATTTATATTCCCTTCAGCTGATAGCATGGGGAATAGCTTGTTGGTGACATTTACTTTGAGCTCAGACTATAAAATATACTACTTATCTCTTTTCTGCATCATTTATTGCCTTAAATCTATAGTCTATTGACCTAAACTTGAATGGTAATATATGTCTATGAATAGTAGTGAAAGAAAATATAATCTGATTCAAGATTTCTAGAAAAATATGAGCTTACCCTAAACCCCAGCGAATTGGAAATGGTTCTACACCCACTTCAGTAATCGGCTGGATTACTTAGACCTTCTTATTATTTGTAGACTCTGTAGTCGGTTTATGTTAAAGCCACATCACGTCTGCCACCAACGCACAAACAACGCCCTCGAGGCTCCATTTAGCTAGAGAATCAACTTATCCTTGACACAACCTCAACAATTGGTAGCAATTTGCTCGTTGAAGGCCGTGTATCCCCCCGACCACGACTCTATCTATCATCGCTTTTTCACTTTTTGACGTTTCGCAGTTTACATATTTCTAATCAGACAAGGAATCCTGTTCTGACAGCCTTAGCAGTGCCTGGTGACAACGCATGCCCATCAGCTAACGCCCGTTGAGTTTATCAGCATCTTCAAAGCCTGTTGTCGCTGTCACATGATTCAAAGTCTGAACTCATCCAGACAATGAAGCTACAGAAAATAGCTATCGGAGATTGCCCAATTCAGCTTCCCGAGATTTAGTTGATGGTAGCGCGGGAGATAACCGCGAATAAAGCGTGCATTAGTCTCGTGCTACAACATATCGAAAGATAGGATAACCGATATCAACATAAATGCCAACAAGGATAGTGTCCATACATTCCAATTCGTAGAGAAACGATATACGGGCGCCTATGCTCATGGATTCGCCTCGCGAAACCGCGTGATCAAAAGTTTGTGTGGTATCACTGATGCACATAGATTTCGCGAGAATGTGGTGCAAGATATAGTGGAACTTGGAGGCGGTGATCACTCAATGGCAAGATAGATTGTCTGACACTTCAGGTATTGGAAAGTGATAGGTTATCTCGTAAATGTGGTTCAGAGATAGAGTTGCGAGAGGTTGCAACGTTGAGTCGGGGATGGCTGATAACTCACATCACATCACCCCTTATTCACAAAGTTCTGCATATTCTTCTCCACCAATGTCTTGGCCATCTTCTGCATTTCAATCAAAGGGGTAATCGAATATTTCCCATGATCCAACTAATCGAATGAGCCCCATTTGCGAGTTGGGTCATGCGTTCTTTTCAGAGTTTCTTGGCAATTTCATGTACCAACACTCACCGAGTTTGCACTGACCTTTGAGTCTTGAGTAAAGTCTCAGCTCGGAAGACATACGCGAAGAGAATCCTTCGCAGTTCTACAAAAAAAAGTCGGATGTTTGAAGAGGATAATACGGGATATATCTCGACTATTCAAGCACGTTCATGGTCTTGCATCGCCGAATTACGGCCGTTTATAGGGTCCGTTCACAGAGTCAGCAGGTGTTTCACAAATTCAACATACAGAGTACAATGCTCCATTATCTCCGCCATTCTGGGTACCTGAACGCGGAGTTGGGAATGAGGAGTCCCCAGATATCTCTCACTGCTGGGACCGTGGGGGATTCATGCGTCCATTCGCCCGGGGAAGATGAGAAAAATAGGGGCTCTGAGATATTTTGACAAGTATACGTGTTGAAAAAGGGCCGTTTACTTCGGTGCAAGATGGACTGTCCGTTCTCCAGCGACAGGCATGAAGCTCCGAGTAAACGGCCGGCTCTCCACGGCTCCGGGTGGGTCCTGGAGGAGTCTTCCGAAATGAAAACGCGGGTCCGGAGAAGAATTTGGGGTGCGTATTTCACGGGCTGGGGGATTGTATGACTGTAGGCGAGGTCACGTTGGAGAGAAGAGAATTACAGCGAGCTGAAAGAGTTTTCCGGTTTAGTGCTGGGCTGGGTTTGGACAAGATCGAAGTGATATGATATGCCGGTACTTGGTGTCAGAGCCAAGGAATCGTTTCGATGACCCACTGGACTTGGCGATGAATGCAACTTGAGCCAAGGATAGGCGAGTACGTAGTAGAGAGTGTCGAGTGTGTGGTTGTGATTGTGAGGGGATGAGTTGACGTTGGAGATTCTCCGCAAGAACAACCCCAGAATTCGCTACACAATCAAGGTTTTTTCTCCAACGTCTGGTCTTCTTCTCTGCAGGAGTCGTGTCGTGAATGTGTAACGCGTAGTGATCGCCGGGTCGAAAAGAAGTCGCACCGAGAACGATGCCGTAAGCCCAGAGCTCGACCAATGCCCTCGCTCCAAAATGGGGCTGGCACCCATGACGGTTTAAGCTTACCTTGCGGTGCCTTGGACGCTACGTCATAGGCCCAAACTCTACAACACCAAGAAATTTAGAGAGCGACATCCACTGTAAGGACCTAAAGTAAATTCTCGCCAAGTTTTGGTGGGTGATACGTACCCCAGAACCCCATGCCAAGGGGTTATTCGCATCCACATTCTTCCAGAAATCCAATCATTGACGATCCACCTTTGCACTGACTCGTTTCCCCCGTTACTCGCCTCGCCTTGTTGCGGTTCAGGTTCTGAGGCCAGACAGAGAATGGAGAGAGACATAGGAGAAAGATACTGGAGAAACCCCAGATGATGAAGGATTAAAGCAACGCCACTGACATCGGCCCTTTATCGTCAAACCTCGTTAGAGACTAATAGGCAACATGGACCTCTCCACGCTCTGTTGATGGGAGTTAGTGAGTCTTGGGTGCTGTAAGTGTGAGGTGATCTGCACCTGGCACAACGGCTGTCTCTCTGTCTCTCTCTGAAGAGAAACGGGCTTGGCTTGAGTTGACTTCCCCATGACGACTGCCAAGTTTAGTAAATGATGCCCGCCCCCATCTCGTCGTTCTCCATCATCATCATCCATGGACCATCGCGGAACGGGAAGACATGCCCTGTCGGGACCCCCGACTGTTGCTCTTTTCCCCTACAGGTACCTAACAGTTCTTATGGGGCAGGGCCGTTTTTGTTTTTCTGCTTTTATACTTCGTATACCCCAGGTCTTCCATGGTCTTGGTATCTGAAGAATAAAAGACCTCCTCTTCCCTCCCTTTTTTTTATGCCTCTCGGAAATAGATCTTTATTCTAGCTTCATTGTATTTCCTTTTCTTACTACACCTGCGACACAGTCGTACACCATTGTAACCATGCTTGGTCATAAGTATGTCTACTACCCTCCCTCTATACCCATCTTCGACCACAGCTAACACTTCTAGGTCTATCAAGGTCAATGGCGCCGACTGCGGCGTAGAGGCCATCCTGTTGGGCGTCATCACGTCCATCGGCGGATTCCTTTTCGGTTACGACACTGGGCAGATTAGTTCTATGCTCCTCTTCAAAGACTTTATCTTCCGCTTCGCAACCGGTTACGACGAGCAAAAGGACGAAAAGGCCTTTGTGCCTATCATTCAGTCGACCATGGTCAGTCTCATGAGTATCGGAAGTCTGATCGGTGCTCTATCTGGTGCCTAGTACGTCTCCTTGACCCTCGCGCAACCCAATTCAACAAACAACTGACATTCCTTCAGTACATCTGATTGGTGGGGACGTCGCAAGAGCATGACCTTCGGAGTCGCCTTGTTCATTGTTGGTAATGTCATCCAGATCACGGCGATGTATTCGTGGATTCATATGATGATGGGTCGATTCGTTGCTGGTCTTGGTGTTGGTAACCTCTCTGTTGGTGTACCTATGTTCCAGTCCGAATGCGCCCCTCGCGAGATCCGTGGTGCTGTCGTCGCCTCTTACCAACTCATGATCACAATCGGTATCCTGGTTTCCAACATAGTTTGTCTTGGTCTCAAGAACATCGACCATAGCGACGCATCCTGGAGAATCGTCATTGGCCTCGGCATTGGCTTCTCTCTACCTCTCGGTCTAGGTATCCTGGTTGTCCCCGAGTCTCCTCGATGGCTCGCTTCCAAGGGCGACTGGGAGGGTGCCCAGACGTCACTCGCACGTCTTCGCGGTCAGAAGAACACGCCTGAACACTCTCTCGTCCAGGACGATTTGAGAGAAATGCGTGGCATCCTTGAGAAGGAGAAGCAAGTCGGCCAGGGCGGTTGGCTCGAGTGCTTCGACCCCAGGAGCTCAGTTCCCAAGCTTGTCTGGCGCACCATGCTCGGCTTTTTCATCCACTTCCTTCAGCAGTGGACCGGTGTCAACTACTTCTTCTACTATGGAGCCACCATCTTCAGTGCTGCTGGAATTGAGGACCCTATCCAGACCCAGCTCATCCTGGGTGCTGTCAATGTTGCCACTACTTTCGCCGGTCTCTGGTTCGTCGAGAGATTCGGACGTCGTTGGCCTCTGTTCATCGGTGCTATCTGGCAAGCTGCTTGGCTGTGCGTCTTTGCCTCGATCGGTACAGCTATCGATCCCGTCGGCAACAGCACAGTCGGTATCGTTCTCATTGTCTGCGCGTGCATGTTTATTGCGTCTTTCGCCAGTACCTGGGGTCCCATGGCTTGGGTCGTCATAGGAGAGACCTTCCCTCTCCGTACTCGTGCGAAGCAAGCCTCTATCGCTACTGCCGGTAACTGGCTTGGCAATTGTAAGTATTGGCTCTTTTTTGGTGCGATCCTCTTCTCTAACAACTGCAACAGTCATGATTGCCTTCCTCTCTCCTATCGCTGCCGATGCCATCAACTATGCCTTCGGTTTCGTCCTCGTTGCAGCCAACGTAGCCGCCGCTCTTCTCGTCTGGTTCTTCCTCTTCGAATCTCGAAAGCTCACTCTGGAGAATGTCGATCTCATGTATGGTCAGGAGGGTCTTAAGCCCTGGAACAGTCACAAGTGGGTTCCACCTGGATATATCACCCGTGACCAGAGAGACGAGACCGCCTTCCACAGGAACGACAAGGGTAGAAATAGCGAGTCTCACTCTGGAGAGGATTCTCGTGTTGAGCAGATCGATGTTTAGAGAAGGGCTGCATGGGACATATTTGTGTAAGCACTGGATGCATACGCGGCGTTCGCTATGATTTTGTCACTGTATAGTTATCATACGGAGTTGGCTAGTCTATAAGACATGCGATCAATTATCATTATTGGTTTTATCTAAACTGTTTTGCAAAATGTGATGGGTATCATGAATACGATCCGACGCTTTACACCCTTATAACATTGTAAATGCATTCCTCCTCCGTCCCCTTATATTCCCTCAGGACCAGATCTCCCATTGCCTTTTATATGCCCTTTAAATGACCTCATTGCACACTCAAAAATCATTTTCTATATCAACATTGTTTTTCCAGGCAGATGTCTTCTCCCACTCCTTCATAATTCTGGTGCTATCGACAACTGGCCCTGACCACTTTATCACTCCTTTACCTTCGACTGTCTTGTACCGAAACAGGCATTGCGGATCTGTGCTGCTTATGATTTCGAGTGTTCGAAGGTTTCGCATTCTTCGTGCTGCTCTCGCTGCATCGCAGAGCAATCTCTCTATACTTTTTTGGTTTCGAGTCCTGAATGAATGTGTTGATAGCGTAAGTGTCTCGAGGTACTTCCATCGTAGGAATAATTCCAAATCCTCGTCCGAAGCGGAGGTAGGACAAAGATTGAGAAAATCTTTGGCGTCTATAATGTGCAATAAAGAGCAGTGCTCAAGGTTCTTGGTGTATTGACGGAAGCGTTTGCCTAACACTTCTCTCAGCTGGATATCGCGTGAAGTCCAATCGTGGAACGCTGCGGATTTCTGTCTGTTAATGGATAGTGTCTTGACTGAGGCTGGGAGCTTCTCGGCAAACGCTTCAGCGGCTTGTCGGGTCCATTCTGTCTCTTCATCGGCGCCAACGAGGGCCCATCGCTCCATCTTGATATCTTCAAGGTTTTCGAAACTTTGGAACATTTGACGTAGAGTTCCTGGATAGATTCGACGGAACTGCGTGTTGCGGATCAGGAACTTGGAAACAATAGGGACGCGAGGGAGGGGCCATTCTTTCTCTTTGTAGTATTCTGGCTCCCTTGCGCGCATTGCTGTGGTGAGTTGAACATTCTTCCAACCTATGAGGTCACGCCTATGAGCGTTCCATTCATCCCGTGTCTTCCGATCGGCATTCGGTATTCTCAACAAGTTGTATCTTACAATATAAGGCTCATGAGGATCGTCGTAATGGTAAGGCTCTCTTGACTCTGACTTCTTGTGGACCTTGTATGCGGCAAGATCCCGTTCAAAGATACGCTGTAGCCGCAGCCCCTTGTGCCAATCGTCGTATGCAAACACACTTAGCTCAAGGGTGATTCTGTTCTGCGGGTTCCATAGAGAGATCTTGTCCCAGAGTCCAAATACGGCCCCAGTAAACACCTTGTCTGCACGGAATGTCACTCTGAGCTTCTCGGCCCTCTTGATTCTGTCTGAAATTCTGGGATTGGAATTGGGAAGGCGTATTCGATACCATATGTGTTTGACGTAACCTCGGCGTCGGGGTACTAGCAATAAGTTGAAGGTGGGCAGGTCATCTTGGTCGAAAGCTAACGACTTGAAGTTCTTGCTCTCGAAGAAATCCTGCCAGGCTTTACTGACGCTGGCATAGGGGGCGGTTGATGGTTCTCGGGAGACATCTTGTAGGATCATGCGCTGGATCTCGACCGGGAGGGAGTGAAAACTTGGAGGCATGGTGTATTGTTGGAGGGGGATATCTGGTGTTGAAGCTGTTAGGGAGGATTGTGAGAGTATAGGACGATGTATATGAACTGACAGTATGTGTTATAGTATAATAGCCGGAGTATATAGTGGCTCGTAAGAATTGGAATAAGAAATCGATATTGTTTGTAGCATAAGATCGAAGTGGCTTTCAATGGGCGCTTGGATAGATGAAGTTTGCGTATGAGACATATGAAGATGAAGGCGTGTCGTTGTTTAAATGTTCTTCCTGGAACATTAAGACGCCATTGAGATGTCAGTAGTGGGAAATATTTTGAAAGGCCAGGGTGAACAATAGCATGCGAACATAGGGTTGTGCGTGGTAAACAAGTGCACCGAACGGCAGAACACAACTATGGTGAAAGAAGTCTTTGAACGAGATGTCAAAGAAATGAGCATCAAAGAGCATTATCCATTGTATGCTAGTACTGTTGTAAAGGGAGGTCAGGCTATTATCCCCTATTGTGATGTCTCTGCTGCTGGGCGTGGGAATTGCACGAAGGGGATGCAGCATGGCTGTTGGATTGTTAGCGAGATACCTCTAGGAACATACGGCAAGCTCAAGGTCATCAAGGGAAAGTAATGCGTGTCTCTATCTTCTTGACCTCCTCGACATTTACCAAATACATTGAGTGGGAAGTGTTCATGCCGTATAATGTGACATTGACACTCGCTTCCC
The DNA here is from genome assembly GCA_013396035.1 of Fusarium pseudocircinatum. Taxonomy (NCBI): domain Eukaryota; kingdom Fungi; phylum Ascomycota; class Sordariomycetes; order Hypocreales; family Nectriaceae; genus Fusarium; species Fusarium pseudocircinatum. Next base: position 19,282 of record JAAOAS010000628.1, on the reverse strand, counting down.
AAGGACAATCAACGCAATATCAGGTCCAAAGGAATACAATTATAGGCTCCTATAGCCTAGTACTAAGTACTTCTGCAGGTGAGCGAGGTCTGGCTGTTATTGTTGCCCTCCGCCTGAGGCACCGACCCTCCTCGCTCTGCATAAAATTGCCAGTGCCACGCTAACCCCCCCTCTCGCATCCATCTTCCTTCTCCCAAATTCTGCTCTCCTCAAATTCTGCTCTCCCTCATCACAATATGTCTATAAACATTCAAAAAGAATTCTCAGAAAACATCGCGTCTGCCTTTCATCATTCAAGGTAAGTCATCAAATCCTCCGCCAGGGAAAAAAGACCTTCTAGAAAATTAGCCTGGCGATACTACTTGAGGCTAGGGATAAATTTCAGAATGATTACTTACTCTCTTTTGTTTATCTTCTAGGCCATCTTTTTATTTTCTGCGCCGCTCTCAGTAGAGAAGTCTTGAGCACTACCAGCTTTCATCATTACTCTCTCTTCCCCATCTTCCCCTACTTCCCCTCCTCATCCTCCTCCCCCTCCCCGTCCGCATCCTCTTCTACTCTTTTCCAAGATGTCGGATAGTTGCAACCACCAAACCATCTACGTAAACTGCAGCTCTGCTGCGGCGGACGCAGGATTCGTGCGACTATCTACCGAGGAGAGGACTTTGGCAATGTCCAAAACTGGCAGACTGGCCAGGGGGACATACCTCGCCAAAGAAGATGCTGTGAATGACGACCAAACATTCCCTTTCTCGCTAGCGCTACCTGGAGACCACCTTGCAGGACATCCAAGGGAGCAGGGCCAGTCCTGCAAGGGCTGGTTCGCCATGGAGGCTACTCAACGTCGCCAGCAAGCCATATCCAGCAGGAATCGGGTCTACCTATATGGTCCGCCGAGCCTGAAATATCTACCCCAAGAGATGCAAAGCTCGATGAACCCCATTCTACCCCAACGCGTTGCTCCTGGTCCAGAACGATGGGCCTGGACCCTCCAACAGTACAGACAACTGTTTGTTTACCTCCGTGCCTACTTCACGACCATGCATATCTCCCAGTGTTCTTTGGGCACTACGCACTTCGAACCCATCTAAGGACGGAATCGCGTTCACTTTGCGGACACTCCGCAATGTTTTTTTCTTCTTGGTCGGTAGGACCATTCTCCTGCCACTATATCCTGCACGATCGCAGAGCAATTGAGAGATTGGTCAAGCCTAATGCAACTCTCAATCGAGTCACATCTAAGAATTATAAGTTATATAATGCTCCCTCAGCAGAGACTGAACCCGGGACATCACTAGTGAACCGATCTCGACACTTTTTCTCAACCGCGAAAGGACGCGGAGAAGAACCCAAGCATTCTCCTTCGTCCGGAGACAGATGTGCTGAGTTAGGCACCCGGCGTCATGTCCCGGACCGTCGGGGACTCCGAGCTCGGGTCTTTGTCATTGTGCCCAGCCAAGGCAGACTGGCGCTGTACAAGGTTCACTGCGTACGTGAAGATCCGACCTGAGCGCGTAAGTTTCTCTCTTCATCTCATCTCTTCATTCTTTTGCTAACTATATTCTACAGCTGGACCCTGGCCTTGTACGATTCTCTGAGCTTAGACAGCTCAGCATCGAGGTCAACGTCCTCAGCTTCGCTATCATCGATCCCGCCCATGTCGATGAGATTGCCCAGGTGGTGGTGATGCCGGTGAAACAGCTGGGCCTTCAAACAAGGAGGCGCCGGCTGCCCGGCCAAAGACTATATGAGATGTGGTCGGTAGACATGGAGCAAGTTCATTTTGACTGAGCCATCTATGCTACACGAGCTAACTACTACGCAAGGGTGATGATGCCGGTGATCAGCTTGGCCTTCAAACAAGGGGGCGCTAGCCATTGCCCGGCTATCGACATGGTCGATATACATTGAGTAGGTTCGTTCCGACTGAGCTCTCTCTATTACACGAGCTAACTACTACGCAGGGGTGACGATGATGCCGGTGAATAGCTGGGCCTCCAAACTAGGAGGCGCCGGTCCCGGCCATCGACCATCTCAAACATGGTCGATGTGCAGAACGGAGGTTGGTCCTGACTGAGCTGTGTCTACTACAGTAGCTAACTACTATTGCCAACTAGGGTCCCTCGACCTATCCTTCCATCTCGTCTACTCTTGAAGAACACCAGCCCGATCTACCAGCAACAACTGCAGTACAGCTAGCCTCAGATAATACAAAAAAAGGTGCCAAAAACGGGTTCTTCCATTTCAATAAACAACCCAAGTCTTCGAACCAGCCTCAACCGCAAGCCTACCACCGAAAACAAACCGAAACGGGGGCTCAGGTATTGTCGAGGGGCAGTGAAGGATCCAAGAATTCTGCAATTCACATTATGTATGTTAGCGAGGTTCTGTCTGCTGGAATAAGCTCTCAGCCACAAGATGATCAGAGAATACCCCCGGGAATAACACCGAACCCATTGATCAACACAAATTACCCCCGAAAGTCCTCAATCAAAAGTCCTTTTATCCCAACTTCCTCATCGGGAACACTTTTAGCAACCGTTATCTTCAACCGGGTCCGGCCTCGGCTTCGGCGCCGATGTCGTGCTACTACCTACCGACTCCATCATCATTCATGTCTTTTATTCCCCGCCCGTTTCACCTTGCAAATCCTCCCTCTCAAACCTCGACATCTCACCAAATATCTTCAAAATGGTGCGCAAGTCTTTCGCGGTCTTGGCCACTGTAGCTGGAGCTTCAAGCTTCAGTCTCGGTTCTTTTGGATCTCAAAAGCCAATTGGTCAGAGTGCGCATGACTTCAAGTGCGATTTACCGCCTGTGCTCTCACCTGGAAACGACGGTCTCCCTTCCGCCAATGAACTATTCGACTCGAAAGATGCTTTTAATAAGCAGGTGAAGCGTCATCAAGCGATTGTGCGCGTTCCGTCAATCTGTTATGACGATCTTGGCGATGTTGACAAAGATGAACGTTGGGCGCCGTTTTATGATTTACATGATGTCCTGGCCAAGACGTACCCAGCCATGTAAGCCACCGAACTCAATTCACAGACTCTTACTGACCAGTTCTAGCCATAAATATGCAAAGCTGGAGAAGATCAACAAATTTGGTCTTGTTTACACATTCACCGGAAGTGACTCTTCACTCAAGCCTTATCTCCTTGCAGCTCATCAAGATGTTGTTCCCGTGCCTGATCCATCGACTTGGACGCATCCTCCCTTCGACGCCTACTTTGACGGAGAATGGCTTTGGGGACGTGGAGCATCAGATGATAAGAACAGTCTTACTGCGCTCATGTCAGCCATTGAGACGTTGCTCACTGAGACGAAATGGCAGCCTAAGCGTACTGTGATCCTGGCGTTTGGATTCGATGAGGAGTGCTCTGGTCCTCGAGGCGCTGCCAAGATTGGAGAGTTCTTGACGGAGAGATATGGCGACAACGGTATTCCGTTTATCTTGGATGAGGGCGGTTCGGGAATTCAACTCATCGACGATACTCTTTACGTTCTTCCCTCGGTGCAGGAAAAGGGCGCTATTGATATCTGGGCTGAACTTCGTGTCAAGGGCGGTCACAGTTCTATTCCTTCTCCTCACACCGGTATTGGTATCATGGCTGAGATCATCTCTGCTCTCGAGTCCAAGCCATATGAACCTGCTATTCTCAAGGGGAGCCCTGTCTACAACCACCTTGTCTGCTTGGCACGTCACTCCCCGGACTCACACACCAAACTCCATGATCTTCTTAAGAAAGACGATCTTGAGAAGCTAAAGGATGAACTCATCCATCTTGATCCCATGGCCAAGTTCACTATCCAGACGACACAAGCCGTTGATATCATTCGCGGCGGTCAGAAGATCAACGCTATGCCTGAAGTTGTTAACCTAGGTGTCAACTACCGTGTTGCGCCCCAAGACAGTCTCGACAAGGTACAAGAGCAATTCGTCAAGAATATTGACGCCGTTATTCAAAAGTACAATCTTACCTTGAGCGCCTACGCAGACGATGCAGAGTCTCAGAAGGAATCTGGATTCGACTATGACGGTCATCTCAAACTCACTGCGATTCGCAACTCAGTCACAACACCCGTATCACCTACCAGCGGCCCAATCTGGGATATCTTCTCTGGCACAATCCAGCACAGCTTTGCTTTCGACGGCGGAAAGGTTGTACCTGTTGGTGAAATCATGACTGGCAACACTGATACGAGACATTACCTAAGTAAGTACATCGTTACACAAAGCAAGAGAATATACTAATTGGTTGCAGACTTGTCACCAAACATTTACCGCTGGACACCGAGTCGACAGCGCGGATCCGAAAACATTCACACGGTCGATGAGAGGATTAGAATTGAGTCGCACATGGACATTGTCAAGTTTTACTACGACCTGATCCGCAACTTTGACGCAGCCGAGTTCTAAAAACTCTCATAGCATAGACACACCCTTCAATGCCATTACATATCTAAACTCAATGGCATGATCTCGTTCCTCAATGGCCCGAAACATACTGGTACGCTTTTTCTTCACCGTCTTAACTTAGCTTCAGCCCGGGAACTGCACCCGGGTGACTTTTAGACCCCCACGGTTCTCCACACGAACGCATCGGGCACTTTGTTAGCCATTCTCCACATTCTCCTCTTTGCAAGTGTTGGCCATGTATTTTCTGGGTTCATCTTATGACCTGTTTGTGTTGGTTCCCCCTCATGAATCAATTGCTTGTGATTCTTGGCGTGAGTGTCTTCTCACTGCCTCTTCAGTTGGTCTGCATGTATATCAGCGGTTCTAAGCTTGTTCAAATACCTGATTTGAACTTGCATGGCTGCAGTGTCAAGTACAGGTACACTACAGACTTCGGGCTCCCTCCGAGGTCTTCAACACCATTACAAACTCAGCTTCTCTTACTTGCTCTCTTTCACAGCGTCAACTCCACATCCAGATCCGACTGCGGGGTTCCCCACGATTGACAATCCCCATCCAAGCTCCCTCTCAGCATATTCTATACCTATTGAACATCCGACACCTCGTGTAAGCATCATCACCCCAAAGCGGCAATGTCCAGCGTGCTCCTCACCATCCTTCACTCCCCATTGGCTACGCATAATCGACCACGAGACACATCTTTTTCTTCACCGGCTTCTGCTGCACATGCGTGGGATTATTAACAAATATGGCCACTTTGCGGGGAATGGTAGTTTCCATGGGGTAATCAGGCATTCGATGTACCGTAGGTATATGCTTCAAGCATTAATTGGTATTCATTTTATGTACAGAGAAATTATTGCTACAGAACAGCCTGATGGCTGTGTAGTGTATGCCCAACGCCACAACACCATCTCCGTGCTTTGCTTCGAAATAACAGGTATCGTCATCATCAACGTCGTCACCGCCCAATGCAACCTGCTTTTGTCCCCCGACCGCAGAAAACATGCTTTTTGTTTCTTTTAGAGGGTAACTTCGAGATCCATTACCTCTTGGAACCCTTGTGCAATAGTATCAAGATCCTTCTGAGATGGCGCCACGCAAGGTCGTCTAGGTTCGCCCCCGTACCCGGAAAAGTGTCCCAGCGCTGCCTTCACACCAACGAATCCAGTCTTGATCGCCGTCCAGTCAGCCTTGGCCACTTTGGCTTGCAGCTGACGGGCTTCTTTCCAGTTTCCTTCCTCTGCGAGCTCTATGATGCGGACGCAAGCTTTGGGGCAGAGGTTGGCGAGGCCTGAGATGGTGCCGTTGGCTCCGACGGCGTGGCCTTGCAGGATGAAGTCTGCGCTGCCGCCTCCGACCCAGAATCCCTCGGGGCAGTCTGCTGCGATGCGGGCGAGTTTGCCGGTGTTGCCGCATGTGAGCTTCACGCCTACGACGTTGGGGTGCTTGGCGATGCTGAGGATCGTGTCGGATGAGAGGTCTCGGCCAGCTGCGGCGCCGGGGAAGTTGTACACCAGAAGAGGAATTGGGCTCTTGTCTGCAACGGTGTAGTAGTGCTGAATGACTAGGTCATCGGGGAGAAGTCCGCCGTAGTAACTGGGAGGCAAGACCAGGGCGTGTGTGGCACCAGCCTTGCCGGCGTCTTCACATAGTTCTGTTGTCTCCCTTGTGCTCTGGGCACCGCAGCCTGCGATGAGAGGAACACGAGTACCACTGCCCTCGTGGAAGATGGTGTCTCTGGCAACGCGGATGATGGTGGTTCGTTCTGAGGGGGAGAGGTGGGCACATTCTCCGTTGGAGCCGTGGACAACAATACCAGCTACTCCTGACTCGAGAAGCTTGATGATGTGTTTCTCAGTAGCTGAAGCATCGACTTCGTCCTCGGGAGTGAAGAATGCAAGGGTAGGAACGTATACGCCATCGCCGAGGCGCAGCTGAGAAGCCTTGGGGGAACCCATAGTGGGAGATTCAAGCAATGTCGAAGGCATATGGTATGATATAAGTGTAAAGTATATAAGTGCAAGCAGATTACACGCAGCAAGCAGGCTCTCTTTTATACAAGCAAAGCAGAGGAAAATGAAGAAAGGATAGTATGATGAAGAGGCATTGTTCAAAGAGGCTGGCGTCAGCTGCTCTTTTATGTCCAACCAAGGACTAGGTATAAGAGTGGCGTCCTCGTCATGAGGTAGCCCACTGCTCAGGCTCAGGCTCAGGCACTTGAGTTCGAGAGAGGCATGGTTCGAAAAGCGTGGGGGTTAGGTCCGGATCCCTGGGTACGTGGTTGAAAAGGCGGGGGAGAGACACGACAAAGCACATCCGCTGAGCTCCGGCCGAGAGACTCCGGGCCGAACCGGTGACCTCACACGAGTCAAGAGACATGAAGTGATCGTGGGGGTCTTTTTCCTCTGCAATTTAGGCTTTCAATGGATGAATATGGGACATTTGAGAGGGGATCACTTACACGGAGAGTTACACAAAACGCCACCTTTACGAAATGGAAGCAAAGATGTCGAGCATATTGTAAAGGCTGCCATCCATCACAGAGACCACACAAACAAACACAAACAGCGATCATCCTCGCAAAAGCAGGTACCGTCCGTTCACAAGTCGTCTGACTATTCTAACCCCCACGTCCAGGCTGTCCAATAGCACCCGCCAATTGCCGTGTAACCTTATAGAGGAATGCTGAAGAGAGCGTGGGGGAGCTGAGAGAAGAGACAACGCTAGAAGGAGATCTTGGGAATTGGGCGTTTTAATTGATGGAATATTCTGTAGGGGGAAGGGCAGCTGATCGTCGTGATCTGATTTTGTTTTGGGAGTGAGCGCAACGGGCCACTGCAGACCATATTCCTCACGTGCATTTGACGTGGGGGGTTTATTCTGTGTTTCTTGTCGATATTTATGCTGTTTTATGTGAATCTGATCTTCAAGTGATGGATGCTGCTATGTGAGATCTATTTATATCTTATTTATTCCCGGATGTAGGCGTAGTTGGTGGATTGTGTGTGGAGTGGTTAGTTGCATTACTGACTGCCGACACTGGTTCGTGACCCTCATAAATCACATACACTCACTGCCGAGATACACTAAGTTAGAGATTGAGAATTGTTATCATTTTGGATGGGAAAATACCAGAAATATTGTGATTAGTAACTTGAAACATGGCTTTCAATAGTCAGAAAAGTAGATATTGCGACCTCATGCGGAATTTAATAAATCCGTATTCAGGGGAAATCGGCATTGCTTTTTGCTAGGCTCAGGTACCTTAGTAGTTAACCTTCGTTGTAGCAACGAGGCTGTCCACATCTCAACAAACAACCATCATCAACATCAACATCAACCAAATATCAACAGATTCAACAGATAAATTCAAATCAGCTCAAAATGCTCTCTCCAGCTTATATGAGCATTTACCAACAATACAAAGCCGACACAGACTCTGTAGCAACATGGCTGGCCAACACTGCCAAAGCCCACGGCTACGAAGCTTAGGCTTGACTTGGTGGAGCCGCTGCTGATGCTGCTGCAAAGAAAAAGAAGAAGAAGAAGGGAAGTGGAAAGGGTAAAGGTCCTAGTAGAGCTAAGAACAAGAAACCAAAGGAGCAGCAGGATCCCAACACCAAGAAATATGTCATCAGAGTTCGGGACTTTGAGGCCATGGCGAAGCATGTCGCTGACATGAATGCCATCGAGGTTCCTCATCGGACCGCTGTCGCTCTAGAGAGAGGCATCTGGGGTATCTGAACCAGTATCATATTGGTTTCTAACGACACTGGCAGATTCTAGTCCGCAGATCATTCTCTCAGAAGTTGGCGGAGAGCGGAGCCAGGAAAGACTATCGCTCAGATGCCACTCATTCTTATTTCGTCCAGGTCCTCGAGAAAGTCCGTGACTACCTTAAGCCCACCATGGAAGCCGGCCTGTTCAAGCCAGATGAACTGGACAAGAAAACAGACGGCAAGACAGACAAGTTGGCAAAGGGCATGTTCGACGTCCTCAACGTCTACACTCCTTCAGAAGAGTTTCTCAATGCCCCTGATATCACTCCTGCCCCTGCATCTGAACCTCAATACACCGTCGAGGAAGAGGTCACATGGGAAGATGCCCTCGTTGCATTCCTGCCTCTCCTGCGAGACTATGATATCCTCTCAAAAGAGATTCGCTCTCTGTGGGACAAGTACGCAGCTGGCCAGCTCGATCTCGCTGCCGTTTCTATTGCTACAAACACAGCATTTGAATTTGCTAATAGCATGGAAAAGGAAATCAAAGATGTCATGGACAAGTTTGGAGGCACGCCCGCCTTCTCGGCATCGTACTTCCAGTCGCTTTGTGAAGAACAGGGCATCAAATATGACAAGAAGAAACAAGGCGATCCTTTTGACCTGGAAGCTTACGACTTGGCGAAAACCTTCTTCATAAACACCACCAGCGTCTTAGAGCGCTATCTTCTCAAGGCTGGGCGTACTCCTTCCAGCTACAAGGGTGGTCTTGGTTGGTATGACGAGAAGCTTGGTGGAGGGGGTGCAACGAATCGCGACAAGTGGGACCAGGATAGAGCAGCCCTCTTGGAAGTTCTACCAGGACTTCACATGCTCTCTACCAAGCCGGGACAAGGCGAGGTCGAAGACGAACTGATCCGCGGCATCGGTACTTGCTTCAAGGACAAGAGTCAACATCCTCCTTTCTGGTTGTCTTGGGCTCTTCAGATATACCTTGATATTCTTCAGGGCCTTGGGGAGAATGTCGGTCGTGGATATGAGGACATGAAGCAGGCGAGCCTGAAGATCCAAAAGGCACTCCTACAGGTTGACCATACACCTGGGCGCACAAGAGTCTTATCAACAGTGACAAGATGGAATAAGGATCCCATATTCATGGCAAATCAAGATTTGGCGACGATAACCAACACATCAAGTTCAAATAACAAGATACCCGAGTTTCAGTTCCTTCGTCGAAACCCTCTGCACTGAGGCATCCTGCTTCATCACATGCGATGCACGCTGCACGGCTGCGGTGTTCAAACCGCAGCATACAGCGGCGGACTCATGTGCACCACACAGCTCTATCACGCTCTCCGGCAAGAAGGTCACGTTCCCAAAGGCCAAGCCTGGGAAGATCTGGAAGAGTTCTGGGAATACCAGGGAAACCCCTGCTTCTTCGTGGGAGACCCGCCGAAAGATCGTGAGGGCTATTTCAGAAACTACTGTCTCTGCATTGGCACTTCAGTAACCAACTGGGCCCCCAACAGGCGAAGCGTGATGCCCACTGAGAACAAGAAAAACGCCCGGAATATGAAGTACGATGGCTGGACGTCTATGATGCTGCATAAACGCATTTGTGTGGAGGGCCCGCGTGAGCCTTGGACGATCGCTGACGTGGAGGGGTTGCTGACCGAGGGTCGCGAGGAGGAAACCTTGGACGGAAAGCGTCATGTCCAAGCGGCCTTTAAGAAAAAGGCCCAAGAGGAGAGTGTAAGTCGTTATCATCCAACGTAGCAGGTCAAGACTAACAGATGCCAGCTTGAGGCAGTACCCAAGACCCCAAGGGGCCTGGTCGAACAAGTAGCACAGGTCGTCAACGAGCAAATCCCCCGAATCGCATTCAACTACTTCACCATGCACACTGTGGCCTGGTCCCCGCTGACCGATCTCAAACGCGCCTTCACCTACGCAATTGGGCCCGACTTCCTTCAATACGTGCCCAACCAAGATCTTCTGCCCTTGGTAGTGGGCTACATCTTCGCCACTGCCTCGGGGCACGGAAGCATTGATGTACGGCAACGGCAAGAAGGCACCGAAAGGCTGTTCAACATTGCAGGTGATGTTCTGGCCGAGTTTCTGAGTGAGGGCAAGGGAAGGATTATAAGGGACGCGCAGGTTGCCGAGGTTGGTGAGGAGGATGTTGAGCATATTGACGTTGATGGGTCGGAACAGTGGGAGGAACAGGTGATGATGGACAGATATGGCGGAAACAGGTATGCCGGGGGTTCTGGGAGTTTGTGGGAGGACAGTGACAATCCATTTGATGGACTTGGTGGCAAGGAGCTTATGAGACTCTACAGTATGTTGACTGGGGCAGGGCGTCGATGAAGAGTACGAGTTGGAAGATCCTGTAAGATTATCATCTGGGGTAGGACAGGATTGTTGGATGTCTAGTGATGCGAGCCTATGGTTCTTCCAACAATATCTCAAGGAGGATCATTAATTCACCAGCAAGTTGATATCGGAGCATGCGGCCTTTCAGTATCTTGCACATTGTGACCAATTGTGTGCCATGTTGATAAATGAACACGATTGAACACTATAATACAGTAATAGTACACTTTACAACAAAGGGTCATCCACCCGAGTCGAGCCCTACTAAACACGTCCTCCAAGTCGAGTCTTCCACGCCAGATAACCAGCATATCCTAGCACACCCGTCAACGCCAACCTCCCCACGCCCGCCAGTAAGTTCTCATTCGCCCTCTGCATGGTCTTTTTCTTCATAACCACGCTGTTCCTTCTAAACGTCTCGCCATCGTTGAGGTGTGGGAACGGTGCCTCGACCATCTTTCCTGTCTCAGGGTCCTGAACTTGTGGTACGGGAGCACCAAGATACTCACACAGCGGTCCCCAGCCCTCTGTGATGGTATACTCGATATACCGATCCGCTGGAATCCTGTCGTGAAATTCTTGATACTGTGCTTTGTACCATGCAATTGCCTTCTCCTTGTCATTACCATGGTCATACTTCTGAACCAGAGATCTCATCGATTTGCTATACTTTGCCATGTACTGAAGATTCGTATCAAGCAAAAAACAATAAATCATAGTGAGCTTAGCCAAGAACCCCTTTGGTGTGGTTATCAAGTAGATGCTATTAAGCACACTCCCATACCACTTCTCAGGGTCTCGATTCATGATAATGACTTTAGCTTCAGGGTACAGCTCCGCTAACTCAGGGCCAAAGAACGCGGCGGGGACATCACACACAGCTTGACAGTCGCCGAGCAAGCGATCCCAGTCCGCGCGGGTGAAGGTCCCCTTATCGGCGTACTTTGCTTCCATGGCACGTACCCATTCAGGGGCGCGGGTGGGATTGTTGAAGAGAGTTTGCATGTGGTAGCAGTCATGGAAACCAAGCTGCCACAGAGCGTTACGAATACCTGTTGGTCTGTTTCAGCACGCAATTTTCGGGTAGTAGTCTAGATTACGCGCGTAATTGTTGAGAGGGGGCTTGGTAAGCCCCCCTGAGATAGAACAGACGTACTCAACGTTCCTGTGCGATGGACGCCACAGACGATAACGCGCATGGGCACGATGCGATCAGGGATGGTGTACGTAGACGTTGACATTGTGAAGTTGTTTCGCGAGATGACAATGTTTCAATGGTGATGCAGGGAGATTATTGATGCCCAGATCTTCAAGGGATCCGTAAGTGATGGCCTAACCTATTTCGCTTCGCGTCAAGTGAACGCGCTTGGGCGTCTGTCTCGGTGAGTTTGACTTGACCTTGACCGAGAGAGGTGTAGACCCAATAAGACTGAAGCTTGTTTATTGGGGATGCTTATCATGCACTAACCAAATATGCTGTCTAGGGTATGTACCAGGGATGCAAGTGAGAACTCTACAAGAATAGAAACAAGATTATTGATGGTGATGAAATTATTAGAAACGGACAGACAATCAATCAAATCGGATTTGATATCATTCATCTAGAGGTTTCTAGTCTAGTCTAAGCTTGGCTTTGCTGGCTTTGTTCTCTATCGGCGCTATGATCCGCTGATGGTGGATGCTCCGGACAAGCCGGTATCGGGTGGATCTCAAGATATGCTCCATTAATGGAGACCTCAAGGTCAAACTTGGAGCCCAAAGAGCCTCTAAACTCTAACATGTGATTACAAGGGTACAAGGAATGCCAAGTTATGGATCAGTGACTCTAGATACTGACTCACCATTCACCCATTCATCATTACGCGTCAGAATACGAACTCTCAGTCGATTATGATTGTGAGAGGCTAGAGGACAAGAGACCGCCTCTGTCAGTATCTGCATCTGCACGTCAGTTCGCATGTATATCACACCAATCAAGGTAACCAAGAGTGTCGATCAACTGCCAGCCCTGCATGGTCAACGTGGAAGGTGATCAGTGATTCTCTGGTCTTCTTCAGCAACCAAAAGATGGTGTGAACTAAAAATGAAACCATTTCGGGAATATTGTCAATAGTCAGAGACCAAGAGCCTCAATCCAATTCCAAATGGTCTCTCCTCTAGCGCCCGACCGACCGGCCCCCTAACCGATCGCTGCAGGGCTCATCGTCCCCTGAAGCACAGGGCACGTCAAGGTCTCAGCGGCCCGCACGTGGCGGTGGAAGAAGCCCGCTGGAAGCTCTCCCCGTTTAGCTCTCGTCTGGCTTCTAATATTGTACCGGCAGCCCGGGTGCAGTCAGTAAGGTCCTTGCTTTTTATCTCACGCCCTCCCCGAACGAGTAATCCGAGCGTTTGCTTCTTTTTTTCATGATAACCAAGACACCTTTAACCGGACCAATTGAAGGGCGAGGAGCAGACATGATGAGACAGGTCCAAGACGACAGGTCTGAAAGCGAGGATTGGCCTGCGTGGGTTGAGCAAGGGAACAAGAGAAGAGTCTGCTTGGTTTGAAGAGAATTCCAGTGTACAGTATTAAGTAATTTTCATCATGTATGACGAGTGTTTTGGTGTTCAATGGGTGTCAGATAAGAAACAATTCTCATGACTCGACACAAAAACACCAAAAATGATATCGCCAGTACCAATACCAACTCAACAACATACCACGAATGCTATGACGAGCCCTTTATAGGCCCAGAAACCAAGGAACCAAGCACACCATCATCATCACATCCATCAACTTATATAGCATCATCACAGACTTGATCAGTGAACGAACTAAACCTGGCATGTCCCGTCTCGGGCTTGCTCTCGGCGACCCACAGTCCTTATCACGCAAGTTTGTCGCCCCCGTAGCCACAACAATACACCACCTACAGAGGAAAAAAACCTATACAGGCCCAGTTTTGTTTTTCTTGTTCTCGCCCCGGAGCGAGAGTATACAACAGACAGACGTAGACACAGAATAAGTAGTATGTAAATCATGCCCCCCTTGATCGACAACATGATCAATCCTCCAAACTCAGTTTTGCCCTCGAGGGGCCCAGTCCTTTAAACCTCGCCTTTCCCCCCCAATTTCCAGACCCGATTATTTCTATCATCATAAAAAATATTCATTCGTTAGTTATGCTATCTGAACAGAATGATAGTGGGAGTGGGAGTGGCAGCGGCGGGAGACCCAGTCAGGTACACACTCCCCTCCGCAGGGAAAAGAAGCGAGTAGGCTTCCACTCCAGCAAAGAATCCTCCGGAGAGAGCAGCGACTCGACAACTCGCCCGCAACAAACGCAACCACGGCAGCAGCATAAAGACGAAGGCGTCTTCTCACCAGCTGGTTCACCGAAACTAGCCCCTGGGGAATTGCCCCCAAATGCACCGGATGCTTACGAACTAAGCCTTGCTCTCACAAAGATCCTCTCCGCTGAGCAGGAGAAGAAACGACAGGTTCAGGGTCTCGCACCAGATACCCCGGATGTAGTAGGACCAAAGAGACCACGACCTGCGCTTAGGAGAAATACGAGCTATGATGATCCCAATGAGCGGGAGAAGGCGGACCAGGCGGAGTCGAGGACGACGGAGAGACAGTATCGATCTATGGCTGATGCGAGACAGAGAGCTGATCGGTTAGCTGTCTCGGTGGGGAGTTACTCTGCCCCTGGATCACGACGAGGATCGCTTGATCTCGAGGAAGTCCCCTCGTTTAAGCCGTTGATCGAGGACTATGATAATCCCAAGGTTTCACCGCCGGTTGGGTCAAACACCATTGAAGATGCAGGAGGATACTTTGGTCTTCGACAGAGAATAGCAAACTCTGATCGCTTTCAGCACCACGCTGCGGCTGAGAATCTCGTCAGGTCTCATACCCGCAAGGGAAAACGGGATTTATTCACTCAGCATCCTAACGGCGGACCGACTTCTGGAACTGCTACACCTGTTCTTCAACAAGCTTACGCTCACGACTACGTCCCCCGACCGGACCAATACCGCGGTGGTATTCTCTCATCACTGCTGAAGCTATATCATGATGATAGAGCACCAGGTAGTGGTATGAATACGCCCAAGGATCCGGGTACACCACTAATGTCGCCGCGCAACTCACCACCTATATCCCGCCCTGGATCATCCAACGGAACGCCTACTATCCGATCACCGCCACGCTCACGGCCGACGAGCGGGTTATTCAATTACCACAAGAACAGACACTCGACGTCTTCGTTGGCCCTTACGGAGTTGATGAAGTCGTCTTCTATGTTTGCGGCGCCAGCTTCAGCGAATATCTCTGATAAGTGGGCTGAGAAGATAAAGCAGCAACCGCCTCCTCCTAAGAAGCGCGACAAGGCGAGGATTACTATTCATATTGCGGGTATTATACAACGACATCGGTATCTGCTCAAGTTGTGTAGGGCTCTGATGATGTATGGTGCGCCTACACATCGGTTGGAAGAGTACATGACCATGTCGTCTCGTGTGCTTGAGATTGAAGCTCAGTTCTTGTACCTCCCTGGATGTATGATCATCAGCTTCGATGATAGTACTACGCATACCACTGAGGTTAAGCTCGTTCGTGTACCGCAGGGTATCGACCTCGGTCGTCTTCGAGATGTGCACAACATTTACAAAGAAGTTGTCCACGACAAGATCGGGGTGGAAGAAGCGACAAAACGACTTGACGACGTCAACGCACGAAAGGATAAATACAACGTCTGGATTCGAGTGTTTCTATACGGCGTCGCATCAGCTTGCGTTGCGCCCTTCGCTTTCCAGGGCCGGTTCATCGACTTGCCTATTGCCTTCTTTCTCGGATGCATCGTTGGTATTCTTCAACTTGTGCTGGCGCCTAGCAACGAACTGTACGCCCACGTCTTTGAAGTTTCGGCCGCCCTTATCACCTCGTTCATCGCTCGAGCGTTCGGTTCTATCCAGAATGGGAAACTCTTCTGTTTCAGTGCGCTAGCACAGAGTAGTATTGCCTTGATTCTTCCAGGTTACATGGTCCTCTGCAGTTCCCTCGAACTTCAAAGTCATAACCTCGTCGCCGGTAGTGTACGCATGGTGCACGCCCTCATCTACACTCTCTTCCTCGGATACGGTATCACAATCGGCGCTTCGCTCTACGGCATGATCGACAGTAACGCCACGAGTCGCTCGACCTGCGATAACCCTCTTGGACGAGAATGGTACTTCCTCTTCGTCCCTGGCTTCACCATGTGTCTCTGTCTCATCAACCAGGCCAAGTGGAAGCAAACTCCTGTTATGGTCGGGATGGCTTTAGCTGGATGGTCGGTCAATAGTTACTGCGCTGAGTACTTTGGTGGCAATGGCCAAATATCCAATATGCTTGGTGCCCTGACGATTGGTATTCTTGCAAACTTGTACTCTCGAATGGGTCGACATGTTGAGAATGGATACTTGGACTTTGTCGACTGGTGGAAGCTCAGGGTTCGACCACGATATACCAAGAAGAAAATCGACTCGGACTCATGGTCCCTCCCGACCCTCAATGACCCCGAGTCTCGACCCGGCACACCAGAGAAGCACCAGGAACCCGAGAAGAAGCCCAGGAAGGTCGGATACAGTCTTGCAGCAGCTGCTATGCTTCCAGCTATTTTCGTGCAAGTTCCCTCTGGTCTTGCAGCTGGAGGTTCTCTGTTAGCCAGTATCACTATGGCTGACGAGATTACCAAGAACGGAACAAAGGTAGCATCTGACATGAACACAATGGGCAATCTTGAAGGAACCGCGTTCAATGTCTTGTTCAAGGTTATCCAAGTTGCCATTGGAATCAGTGTCGGATTGTTCATGAGTGCACTGATCGTCTACCCCTTGGGTAAAAGACGAAGTGGACTGTTCAGTTTCTAAGCTGAACATACATTCATTTTCATACTGTGTTTCATAATATTAGAACGCCAGGATGGCTTATTACAGCGGATATACAAAAGCAACAAGGGAAATTGCTCGGAGTTATTTTCTTCTTTGTTATGGGATTGAAGCGACTGGCGCAAAGCAAGCGATGGGTTTCCTTTTTATAAACATACACAGATATACAGAACTATAGATACGGAACGGTAATGACCTGGATGAACAGGATAGGATATACAGCGCTCATACAATAATATCATTTTTCTTCTACTGAGGAATTGTCTATTTTTGTCTCTGTAAAACACGTCGTGTTGCACAAGCTGGAAGCACATGGAACTTGAGGTCTCGATCTCGATCCTCAACTGACAATACAGTGACGTCAGCCTCACCCAACCTCTCATTCCACCATCTTCACTTGACTTACTACCCCTCCACCAACAGCTTCTCGAACAACACACAAAATTCTAGCCTCAAAATTGGCCAAAACCTTGTTCTTCACTCTATCAAAAACCGCAGGCATGAAGATCCGTTCATCCCGCATCTCAGTCTCTATTGCAAAAGCCATAAGCCAACGCCACGGCAAGTCAAAGAAAGGCATCATCAAGACCATACTCGCCTTCTTCCGCCTCTTTCGTCTCCTCCTAAAGCGCTATCGCTCCATCGACTTTCTCGCTCTGCGCAAAGAGGTCTGGCAGCTTGATGAGGATGAATACCATGAGTCTTTTCAGACAGATGGGGAAGAGAATGCTGAGCTTGTACCTATTGGTGATCTAGGGTACAGTGGTTCTACGTTCTTCACGACGGCGAATGAGAAGTTTCTCATCAAGTCGCTGCCGAGACGCTTTGAGCATGACTTCTTTGTGAAGGAGTTGCTGGATCCTTATATTGGACACATGAAGTTTCAGCCGCACAGTTTACTCGTCAGGATCACGGATCTGGTGGTTTCCTCCCAGCCGAGCATTGGTGGTATGATTGGTGCTGCGCCAACGCATCACATTGTCATGGAGAATCTCCTCTACGGAAAACCAAAGGGCGAAGAAGGAAAGAAGTGGGAGACGTACGACCTCAAGCCCAACGATTACTTCTTCCCAGAGCGAGACATTGCAGACGGCGCTCTTGTACCAGACAGCGTTATAGAGCGTCTCGTCGACGAATTCCCCGACAAAGTCCGTGTAACACACCAAGCCAAACAAGAGCTTATATCACTACTCTTCGCAGACTCTGCACTCCTCGCCTCACGCAACGCAGTAGACTACTCTCTCTTCTTGGTACGATACCCTCAGGGTATGGAAGTTCCAGTTGTGGAATCGGATGCTGGACACTGGCGAAGGGGTGTTGATGATGTTGACGGCAAGTGGACGTATCGATGTGTTGTGCTGGACTTTTTCTGGGCGAAGCATGCTTTCCAGGCGAGGGCGTTGACCAAGATTGTCAAGATCTTCAACAAGGTTGCGCACAAGGGACCAATGAGCATCACGGCGGATCCGGAGGAGTATCGGGAGAGGTTTATGAAGATGGTGGATGAGATGGTTGTCGAGGGGTGAGGATGCAGTATTGCTTGATGGTTTTTTATTATTGCTCATGGGTTATGAAAAGCATGGAGTTGGAAGGGATTGCTTTGTTGCTTGATGATGATACCACTTATCGGTCATGGTTGACAGGGTCCTTTTTTACGAATGATGGTTAATGTTCTCAGCTATCTCAAGTCCTCGGAAAAAATTAATGAACGTCTTTGCAGTCAACCTGTGCATGATTCTTCTTGGCTAAAAAAACCCAGTTGGAGGGCGATAAGCTCAGTTGTCTGGTCCCTGGATCCACTTGATTGACACTATTCCCAAACTACTTGAGTCTTACTTGACGTTCAACTTGTTGGCATTTCCAAACATCGACTTTATATCGTGTATATCTAAGATATGATTGGTAATAGAATATAGATATGTACGTCAGAGCACTACGAACCACAGATCTTTACATGCAGGACATATCCAGTTGTTATCATGGACGTTCACCACCAAAACTCTAACCTGAAACTTAACGTTAGTTCACCCGAGATTAAGGTAAATTACAACATCCCTAACCCCTCAAACCTTCACAAGCCACTAATCATCCTCTTCAACGCTCACAACCGTCGATCAATATGACATACTACTGCATAGACTGCGATAAGCTCTTCTACGCTGGTAGAAAAGCTCGCGACCAACATTGTCAAGCGACAGGCCACGCCTCACCAGCATTCGAATGCGACAGCTGTAGTGATTGCTTCGAAGACGAGTATGATCGTCGTCAGCACATGAACCTTGAACAACATTGGCGTCGAAATGCACCCGAGTGTCAATTATGCGGCGATGGAGCTGTGACGCAGGCTGAGATCATGGAGCATGAGATTGAACGGCATTTCCACTGCGCGGACATACGCCATCAACCCAACTGCCGCGTGGAACCCCTGGTCCAAAGCTTTCGAGTGCTATCTATGCCATAAGCTGCACATGACCCTGACGAGCTTGAAGAAGCATCTTGAGTCGCCGAGACATCAGCAAAGTTTGTATCATTGTGTGAAGAGATCTTGTGGGAAGGAGTTCAAGACGTTGGCGGCGCTGATAAATCATCTTGAGAGTGAGAGTTGTAAGATAATGAGGTTTCAGCAGGTGCAGAAGAGTATTGCTACTATTGTCGATCCGTATAAGATGATAACTTTGCCATAGGGTAAAAATGCTTGTGTTAATGTTATTTCTGTTGGATAGACCTGTTGCCTCCCCTATTTACTATTTGCTATATTTATTAATTATATTTATATATTTCCTTAGATACAGTTTACCTATAAAGCAAACCTAAAGAACCTTCTAGAAGTCTAGCTAGGCTATATAAGCCC
>JAAOAS010000622.1:0-11139 GCA_013396035.1 Fusarium pseudocircinatum | reverse complement strand
GGGGAAGGGGGGAAGACAGACGATGGGGGAGTGCACTTTGGCTTGGTGAGGAGTGTGAGGGAGTGTGGGGCATAAGAAACAGAATCAGAATCCATCCTTGGTGAGAAGGGAACGAAAGGGTGTGGCAGATATCCACCACAGATTCAATCCTATCAAGGGCAAAGAGGGGTTAATCCTTAGTTTAGTTAGTCTGGTTCAAGAGTAGACGAGAGGCAGGAGAAGAACATCATCCACAGATGAAGTCCAAAGCCATTTCTATGAGCAGATGGGAGGCGGAGAATGATAGAGGATATTCCAAAATCAAGGAAAGACTACTTCTTAGGTATGCAAAAGCTTTGAAAGGCCTGAATTGTATTGTTCATTGACGAAATCATGCTCAACGGCCTGCGGCACTAGAAAGAACGACCATGCAGTACCTATGTATGCACACGCACCCAATATGAGTCTATTTGGGGTGCAGTGGACCACTTGCATGCTCTGCCCGTACCTCCAACCTCACAGGTTTGTGTGCATGGCACAGAATTGTCATGGTTGATAAGGTCCAAAGCGAAAGGAAAAGTAAATGCCTAATTTCTAAGGCTGATCTCCCTCGCAATTGTTCGTGGGTAGCGAGTCTATCGTCTTTTTGACTTCCGAAATACCGGCATACAAAATGGTCAACAAACAATGAATTATCTCAAGAATGAACTTGAAAACCCTTCTCACCGTACGAGCCGACATCGCCCTTGACTTTTCCAGGTGTGTGTTGGCGTGGATCATGAAATAGACTAGACTATCTTTGGCCTGACCACGCACGGTACGATGCCTACTGTGTTATACTTGGGTTCAAGCTGAGACTCAATGCTTGGGTACCCGCTGTCCTCAGGATTGAAGGCTTTTGATGATATCTCGCCTCTCCATGAGCACACAACCAGACATGACCTACTCCGCAGATGCATCGTGTTATTCCTAAAATATTCCGTCCTCCTCATCTCATTGTCTAGAAGCTGCCAGAGAAATATACAGGCAGTCCCTCCGCTTGTCGTATGCGCACTGGGCACTCTCCTGTCAACGCACAACAGAACCAGGGGACCATCCAGCTCGCAACCTGCACACAAACTCGGTGGAGGAAGGACTCTCTGTAGGGCGTTGCTGAAAGCTAAAGAGCGCTCCCAGCAACTTTGGTGGGTGGTGCGAGGGGTGCGGCTACAGGGGCAGAGGGATATCATTGGGGTGTAGCCAGAACAGCGTAGCACCAGGCCACCTCAAAGTGCGTTGGGCGGAGGAGGGAGTTGATCATGGGTTTTCTCTCAGCGGTTGTTCGTACATACAGTTATCGTCTGAGGTATCGCGACTGCTACTAGTACTGGGGTCTCTCCCTGGGTAGAGTGATCGGTCACCCGGAATCCCAGTGGCTACAGGAGGCCACGGGGCCGGCAGGGCTACCCAGGCCACAGCGTGCAAGGATGAAGGATCCGGGGGGGGGAACAGACGGGAGCGATGCTTGGTGTCATTAACCCCTGGCAGCTCAAACTCCGCTTACTCGCGCCAGCAGTTACTGTGCACCCACAGTGCACCTCAGCACCCGCTTGATGCGACAGGAAAAGCCCGCACACAGCGTCGATTCAAGATACAACTTTGAGACGGGCAGAGAGTACTGGGTAAGCCAGACCATGAGGAGGCCTACTCAAATTCTCCATTAGGTGATGCCCTGATCATGATCATCTCTGAAGTTGCGCCTCAGATACCTGGCTTCAGCCAATTCATCCAAAATCCAAGTCACCTCGATCATAAGTTGTTCATAAACAGTGAGATTGACTACGTAGATCACATTACAAGGGTTAATTTGATTGGTCTTTTCTCTCCTCCCGGACCTTGTTGTCGTCCATTTCCCACTCAATCACATCAATCCCTGGTTAGATGCTTGGCCTGTGTATGTACATACATACATACACAATTGAGGTAATACTGGCCAGGTTTCTTAACTGCAAGCATCCTCTGGATATTTCCGACAGGCTTACGGATATTAGGAATCATTCATGCCCTTGTTTCGTCAGCAGTTCTTCAGGCTATGAACAATAGTTATCAAAGCATCCAAAAACGACTGTGAGTCTATCTGGTGTCGTCCACGGCTGCGCTAGAGTTCAGGTTGCCTTTGTGTCGCGTCAGTTTGTTGTGGGCTGGGCTTTTCTCATTTGTCTATCTGGTTGTGTTATTGCTTTCCTGTGGCCGTGTCGTGTCAGTGTCGTGTTATGTGCTAGTAGTGTGTTGCGCTGTCGTGTTGGCTTTGTTATTGTGTGCTCTTGTCGCTTTAACGCCATTCGTCGGCTTTCAACTCTTGGTTGACTTCGGTTCATTCGCACTCTCCTTCCTTCTAGCTCTTAGTTGCGGCACAGCACTGTGCAAACTACCCGAGGGCTTTGCTCCCCATGTGAAGTACGGGCTGTATTTGCGATTGAGTTTCCAGAGTTCTTCTACCAGGTTCATCCAATCAAAGACTTCGAACACCAACTAGAAGAGATTTAGACCAAAGGAGGGGAGAGGATAATGGCATCAGAGTTTGCGCTTCCAGATTCTCGGCGCTTCTGATCTTTCTGCTTTCTTACCCCCGAATGATCGGTCTGTAGGTAGTTAACTACATACCTACTTAATCGTAGTTCTCAACGGTGCGCCAAACCACTACGGGACCGTTACTTTGGGCTCCCTGTATTGCGTCAAGTGCCAGGACAGCCTGTGCACCATTATTTCTGTGCAACTACCAACAACTCGTATTGAGATAAGTTGAGAAACCAAACGCGACCAAGAACCTTTCCATACTGCCGAGAATTCAACAATGGGGGGATCATGCAGACTAGGAGCGGAAAGGCTGTGTACTCTCACTAAGTTCTGACTACGGGATTCGCTTGCGCAGGAACAGCCACCGATGATGAAGGGAGAGGTCTTGAACAGAGACTCACCAAGTCAGGTTTCTGTAAGAGGCTCAATGACTTTGGTTCCGGCCCAAAATCATTGGTCTACAGTTGTCAATGCTCTTGTTCTGCCAGCCTCCTCCCAACCCTGCCTGAGCGAAATATGGCCACCAGCATCCCGGTCTCTCTACATACAGTTGCCCAAGCCCGAGCCCACGGCCGTTCGTGCGAAAGTCCGTTAATGGCCCGGCAAGTTCAGCAAGGCTCATGGCCCATGTTCATGTTGCCATAATCGCATGGGTCGCCGCTCTCCGAGCTGCCCGGATTTCCCCTCTTTGACTAGGATGTTAGAACAAGCATCCGCTGCTGGTGTTTATTCAGTTTGATTCGTTGATAAGGCATATGTGGAGTTTCCGTTCTCTCTGTTCTGCATAGCTGAACATCAAGTCATCGTCCTCGTGGCTGAGCTTCATGGCCCACCAATGATGGATGTCTTACACACAAGAAAACGATGAAGGGTCTGAGGGCCCCAGTTGAGCACAGTGCCGGATTACCAGCAGGGTCTCTTATTATTCATAAAAGAGCTTCTCTACGGTTCCTGATCCATGGCCGAGTGTCCTCGGGTCTGTGAGTTACGCTGTGGCGGTCTCGACGAGCCACTTGCCAGGTATCATGTCTCACTTGAGATCAGTTTTATCTCTGCTATGGAGTACTATTACCTCTCCCTTCCTTGAGAAGGACTCGGCGGCAAGGTAGCCTCCCACGAGATTCACCGACGCTCAGACAAAGCATGTACAAGCTCTCTCTGGGCCTAGAATTTCCCGCCTTTGTTGAGCTTTTGACAATTGATCGGCTGCTTCAGCTTGATACAAAGTTTCGATGGTCTTTCTCATAATTTCCACTCAATCACTAAAACTTGGGCACCGGCTCAGCCACCGGTTTCCCCAAGACATGTGACTTTTTAAGTAGTGCCGTAGTTAACACATCCTGCCCTCTCCTAGCCTCTCTCTCTGTCAAGACGCCGGTGTTTGCTTTCCTCGCTCCAAGTCTTTACACTTGTTATCAAGCCTTTGAATACGATGCCACTGCCCAACAGCCTCCTACGTCAACTATTTCCTACGTATGACTATCACGAGCCCAGCACAGAGGCAGCGGCACTTCTGTTCAATTGCGTCTGACCCATTATTTGTGCCCAGCGAATATCTCGAAAGTCAACACAAAAGGTCAAGGGTCTTGCTCGGAGTATTAATCCAACTGGCAAACTCTAAAACTATCAACAATCCATTGTTCACGACCCAAAAGTACCCTACCTCATCATAGTGTACCGAGGCACCGATAAAGGGTCTGACCAGTTGAAGCTGGGTTTAACACCATTTTGACCAGGGTGGTACGTTTGTGGCGGGGGTCTCTTGTTACTACTGTATGTACCTAGTGAGAAGACAAGTTTTTTCATGGTTCTTCCTCGGAGCGGCTCGACTTCCCGACCACGATAATCGTGATGATGGAGATTGAAAACCAGATATCTGACAAAAGTGGCCTAGAAACGAACAGCCTCAAGATATGCAAACTTAGCGAGTCTGTGGTGTATGTAGATCTTATGCTGCCCACCAAGCCGGCACTACTGTATGTGTGTCTACATGGTCCTTACGCACCGTTGACCGGGACCTTATGCAAGATGTACAAGAAGCTCAACCAACCAGGGCCAGTGTGACAGGGCCAGGCTGCCACTCCCTCTTAAGGTGCATATCGATGCATACATAAAGAAGCTGGTCCTGGGATGTGCATAAGTGGATGTATGATATTGTTCGATGCATATGATTCACACAATGCCACGAGGCTGAACCGTAGGAACGTCATCCCTTGGCTTGGCTCGTTCGGTCTTTTTTTCCTTTGGGGTATATTTCGATCGCGTTAGAGAATACGTGGAGAAGACTAGCAACTAACCCAAGACTAACGAATGAACCTCACTCCCCACTCATGATAGATTCTGTCTTTAGTCAGTAAAAGATTTCCGAAAACCTCGGCCAAGACATTGCCATATGCCTCTCGTGCCCATTGCATCTACAATGTTCACGTAAATCTGACTGTTTAAAAAGTATCTCGGCCGCACATGCTTAAGCGTCTGGCAAATGAATCACTACCTGCCTCATATGGTAAATGGCGCAGATATTCGGCATTTTTCCTCGATCTCTCCGATAATTGAAGATAACTGAGGTGTGTAACGAACTACCTCCAGTCAGCCACGACACCCTGAAATCCAGCCTCCACTGGGGTTTTGCTCCAAAGTAAATTTCCATTATGAGGGTTGTAGCCTGTGTTTACCCGGGTGTCTAGGTGTCTCGCCAAAATGAGACCTCCGTTTTTTGTTCGTTGATTGACACTTCGCTGTGGAGAACCTTCAGTGAGCATAGATGAGCGATAGAGCATACACATACACAACGGGCATAGATAAAGCAAGACGTGAGTAATATTTCTAGAAATTTACTATAAACAACGGCGCATAACTCTTCTGTTACACTGCACACTGAGGCGTCTAAT
The DNA here is from genome assembly GCA_013396035.1 of Fusarium pseudocircinatum. Classification (NCBI taxonomy): domain Eukaryota; kingdom Fungi; phylum Ascomycota; class Sordariomycetes; order Hypocreales; family Nectriaceae; genus Fusarium; species Fusarium pseudocircinatum. The sequence continues at coordinate 5,713 of JAAOAS010000622.1, read as the reverse complement.
GTACACAAAGGTAGCGAGCGTACTGCAGCCTCATGCAAGATTTCCGCCGAGAGCATGATGGAATATCATCGGTTCCTGCAGCCGAGAGAAAAGAGAAGGCTGGGCAAGAGGCTAACACGGGTGCTGACGGAACCTAGAGACGACAACGGATGAGGGAGATCAACCTCGCAGGTTATTCCTTGTCGAATAGGTCCATTCGATTTCGTACCAAGCAGGCGAGGCTGGGGTTTGGCGCCAAACAAGTGACTCGGCGTCAACCATTCGGAGGAACTCGATACAATGCGCACGACCCTGGCCAATCCAAGGTGAGACTTTGTTAAGGGGCTATGGGATTACTGTATCTCATAGGCTTGGACTAGCTCAAGTACATACAGTATGTATGTATGTTGCCGCAAGATATAACTAGGACAATGCTTATGTAGGGTTGATGCAGGTACCATGAGATGCATATCGAGAACAGCTTAGAACAGAGATCAGTCCAGCACATGAGACGCAAACTCGGGTCTGGAGCCGGCTGGTTTCACATTAGGGACTTCACACTACCTAGAAGACCTATGGTTGCGAGCCGATGTGCAATATGACAGGGCCCTGTCTTTAAGCTGTCGGTCTGGGACACATGCATATTTTGACCGAAATTGCTTTTTCTTTCCCACTTCACCTCAATAACTACACTTGGAAAGAAAAGAGCCATGGCAAGAAACAAGACAGAAAGGATGTGAAAGTAGATATATAAAATACCTTAAAATAAAAGTAAGCCTCCTTCCTTGGTGATCATTTTGCCTTGGTCTCTGATAAGTTTGTCGAAATTCGCAACTTAATACCCAAATGGTTACCTTACCTTATCCTTCCCCACATTCTTTCTTTTTTTCGTCGAGTCCCGCTCCGAGGGACGTCAACATCCGAGCACATCAAACGGGAAGGAACAAACGGCGCACTGTGGCAGGCATTTCCGGGCAAAGTACCGATACTTCCACCAACCTTACCCCAAAAGGAATGGAACCCTCGATCTCTTCCCGCTTCTAGTCTCCACCACCAACCATTGCCAACCGTTATAGTCGCAAATCCAACCTGACCCGCCTCATCTATCAAACGAGGAAGAGGCAAAACATGTGGTTGTTGTCTCTCTTTCTCTTGGGAACAATCCTTACGCCCTGACCTAAAGTCAGTGATTAAACAGGACACTAGAGGATATCTACCCCTCTACAGACAAAATACTCAAGTTAGGGACGTACTCTGCATTCTGGCTTTCCAGCCGTTGCTTGAGCTAGTTAGCAGGGATGTGGAGCAAGAACGTTTTTTCTTCATTGACGCCAGAGAAATTGTGGTTACCGATATCAATTTATCTGTTCGCTAGCTTTCTACCGTCGTTCTGGTGTCTTTGCAATGTTCCAGCGAGTTGTTTGTTGCCTTTGCTTTTGGCATGGATGTCAATCACAGCAGCTGACTCCCATCTCTATCCAGCAATTTTGAACAGACGACTGGTCGATCTGTTCAACTGGCCCGCCGTATTTGCATACTGGAGCTTGACAGCTGGCTTCCCCCGACTGGCTTACCCCACGTTGCCCAGCACGTTTCAATGGAGGACACATGTCCAGCCACACACAACATGGCCCGAGTCCTTCAAAAGACGTCCTCATCAATCTATTCTTGATACGGAATGCTTGTCTCACATACCATAGTGTTATGAGCATGCGTTGGACGGGTTGAGACAGGCCATCGTTCAGAAATGATCTCAATCCAGCAACCCAATCTTGCGACACCTGGCATTTGATCAGTCAGCCCAACCTCTCACGTATTCCATTCCGTGATCAATCGATAGGCATCAACAACCCCGCGCAGTCTGATTGGGGCTTTTCCCTGGATCTTTTGCGGTTCACCTGCCGGGCATGTCCGTGAAGCTATTTGTCGCTGATGCTACTCTGACAGCGCATGGGGGAATGCAGTTTTGCTTTTTCTCAACCTCATCGTACCATTTCCTTATATCTGATCCACTGGTATAAACCCGTTCCCTTCAAAAACACTTCAACAGTATTAGACCCGAGGCAAGCAACAGGTTTAGCACACGAGTGGACTGTGGCCAGATCCTCACAGCTGGTCATCAATCATTCAGGCATTGATATTCTAACAGATCCGTATATGTCTAAGCTTCGACACATGAATGTCAACTACGCACCGCGTCGTCGGCTTGATTCGGATTCATAGCAGCCAATCTTGGTACTAGCCATACGATCCATCCCTGAAGCACTCGGTCGATATCTAACACACTGTCTTCGTGTGTTCATATCACTGCGACGACTATTCCACAACCCCGACAATTCTTATGTATGCTCTCCGTGGTTTCGGAGAGCCATTTGCTACATTCAAATGCCCATATGGTACACCTGGCCGATCAAAAGCATAGCACATGGTCAAAAGAAGGCAGATAAAAGACCAACTCTTTGGGAGTGTAGTCTAACCCTCGGGTACCATAATTCAAGTGTTGTGGCTTGGTGACTTGTTCCTTGACTTACAAACCAACTCGTGATGGACCAGAGTGACTGCCTCGAGGACTTGCCCCAACGTATGTGCTCGGAAACCACATGCTCGACAAACAGTCCGTATACGAAACAATTCATTATTATTCTGGTTGCCGGAACTCGGAAATCACCTTGCCTTAGGTGCAAATCATCGCGCGGTATGGTTGCTGATGCTCCCCGTCATCATCCTTATCCTCACAATATCCAAGAAGGGCTTGGTCTGCTTTTCATATCGTTGAGCCTGGCCTCCCAGAAGCTTCAGTCCCTGCAGCCGCCCTTGCTCCCGGGCGACAAGGATGGCATGGTGGACATGCTGGCTTGAGCACTCGCATGTTCTGCACAGCGGCTATGTAGCTGCATGTCTAAAAGCTAACCAATTAAAAATGCATTATCGTCGGGAAGAACAAACATGGGCCCCTGTTGGGACGTTTCAAAACCAACCAGCCGTCCTTAGGCCCGCGTGTGAGCCTTTTGAGTCTAAGCGGCCATTAACTGGAGTGCTACAAGATGTCGTGGGGGAGCCTGGTCGCCAAGACTTAGCCAGTGAGTTGAGTCGCCACGTTTACCTTCTAGAGCCTTAGGGCGTCCACTACCTGGCACACCGGTGCGCGTTAGTCAGTCGTTGGTGGGGGATCCTGACTCTAGTCTACCCGTTCGTCTTGCTGTCAGATGCAGATGGCACAGTGGGAAGAGCAACTTGGGCCTGGGCTGTTGAGTGCTGACAAAAGTGCCCCACTGAGTTTGGCCATGTTGAAGACTTTGGCGATTTTCACCTCCCAGGCTGGCCTCCAGCCGAGAAATACTATGTCGGGAGCATTCAAGTTCTTGGAGAAGGCAGGAAATTCCCTAAGTCCCAACGCTTGCGTTCATGCAGTCTCCAAACAGTGATTCTACCGAACACTGGGATAGCAATTGCAATACTCCAAGCCATGTACGACGAGTGTCAAGCTTCTCTTGCGGTCAACTAGGAAGCTATGATGGCATTTCGTTCTGGCCCAGTCATTATATCTCGATCCAATGATAACTCACCACGTCTCTGGCACACCACCCACCGCCGCCACCAGCTCCCAACGACCAGGACGCAACCTCGATAGACTCCGAGGTCATCAGATGAAGCTTTCAGATTACTTGTCTATCTTGTGTCTGCATCTTCTCGGTCGTTGTCTCCTGTCAGGTCTCTAGACGTGTGTGGATTTGATACAGTGCACATCGTGCAAGACCTGCTACCAATTCCTTGCCACGATCCAGGGAGTAATGCATTGTGAACTAAACCTGAAGTTTGTGACTTGCCTTCAATCACCAGAGCATGGCGGTGGTGCTTTGAACGACTCCGGGGTGTTTTGCCCAGTGGCATGGATGCTCACCCCGGCCTCCGGAGTTCGGGGCTTTGTCCACATACTGCCGCTGCGTTCTTAATCCCCAGATGCGATCTGGCAGCGCTTAGTGCGCTCCTGTAACTCTGCCTTGTAGCCGACCCTGTTGAGAGATCTGACCTATGCTTGCATACGCACCCAATTTCATGCTGCGAGTTCTCCATCATGCTGATGGAGCAGTAGGTCGCGGTCTTTTGAGGGACTGTGGGCTCTATCGTGTATGGTATTAAAATCATATTCAAAGAGCGATGAAGTGCCGTCAGTTTTTTGCGCCCCGATAGTGGCTTTTTAGAGCCTAGTGCTACCCTCACCGCTATTCTCTGAGCCAATTGTACCTTTCAGTGTGAGATGTACACTTGTACAGTACTGGCCTCTAAAGCGACCCCCTTTGTGGTGACCTTGGGCGTCGGTCAACAAGGGTGGCCTTGTTACATATGATAACGGCACGACTTGGCTGCCAGCTCACTTCAAGCTCCACAGGGCCATAACCAAACAGATCTCGAGGGAAGCCAAGCCATGATAGCATCGTTCCCTGTCAGCATCATGCTGGTTGAAGCTTGACGGGTAAGTAGCATGTACTCCGCATCTGCTAGTGGTGGTCCACAAGGGCCTCAGTGAAAAGCAGACTGAAAGAGTCTTGCGTGACACAGGCTGTCCTCATCGAGATATTGCAGGATCGCATCATGATCATGGCTACGTGGGAAAGGTGCCACGGCTTGGATGGAAAGTCTCAGCCTCAGGGCCACCTTGGGGCGAGTCGGGGCGAGGCTGTAATTATATCGACAGCGGGAAAACATTGCGTCGTGCCTGGTGCCTTCAATTGCATCGCGTGAAGTGACAATATCGCGTTTCTACGTGCTGCCTACTCCGTTAGCCTTCCCGCACATCACATCAAGCAGCGGGGTGTTTGAGGGGCTGGGGGGGACTTGATGTCTATCCACCTGGCAGCTAATGTACGGTACGGGAAGCCTTCATGCATGCACGCGTACGTGCATGCAGGCCGGGCGACTGTAGTGTTAATTCGTAATGTACGAATATGTGTTTCAACAGAGCACGAAAGATCTCTGACAAGCCAAAGGGTATGACCTATCTGCTAGGAACACATGGAGGTCGATGGGCAGAGGTGGCTGAAAAGTCGGGATGTCATATCTCCTGGCTTTGGTGGCCAAGGTCCTCAACGATGAGTTCCTGAGGGAGAGCCCCTGATCTGAGCAGCCTATTCACAGAAGCACATAATTAATTCAGAGCACAAGAGCTTGATGAAGCAGACGGCCGCATGTCGATTGTGTGTAGCCCATGTCAGCATGTCAGTCACTCTCAAGTCACTCCCAGTCGACGAAAGGGACGAAAATTGCAGTGGGAGGATAGATAGATTTGATTCACATTGCTCCTGGTCAAAGATGCTGTTACCCGCCATGCCCATGTGATGCAAACCGTCAATCAAGCCAAGGTTATAATATCGATGCACTGTAGAGATACCTCTTTGCAATACGCCAGATCACAACATCTCTGTAATTCAGAGAGGGGTGCTGCAGGTATGTTATGCATACTGTAATGTACGTACAGATGATTGGAGGTAGTGCTTGAAATGCTGGTCTGGATTATTGGTGGCAAATGCTTTCGTTTGTTGAGCAAGGAAAGGATAGTTCTGGTCAACGCCTCCACCTCGTCTTGGGTTGTATCGAGTTCCTACGATCCTGGCCGAGCCGTCAAGCGATCGGTCTTTTGTGTTTGGCTTTCTCCGAACCCATGAAGAGTTTGAAGGTTGAGGCTTTTGGGGGCCAAGAGGGAGGAGGGGGGCCTAGGTAATCTCAGGACTTTACG
>JAAOAS010000621.1:0-10631 GCA_013396035.1 Fusarium pseudocircinatum | reverse complement strand
CCTCCCTCTTCATGCATTGCGAAGCTTCCCCTGGAAGCGCCATCATGAATTGACTCGGAGACGTACAAAACTAGGCCAACTCCGTACAAGGCACGGCTTGCATTCGTATCCTGTTGTATCAACATCGAGGATCTCTTGAAGCTAAGCCAGGAACATCGTGGCTCGGTACCCTGTTTGCTTCAGCTTCGACGCGACTCACAAAAGCCAATTGCTCGCCCATTGGCCATGAGTGATTTGTTGTTGGCTGACAAGTTACAACTGCTACCCCTCCACGCATAAGATAGTTAGAGCTGCTGCAGACTCTTGAAGCTACTGGGAACAATATCTTGGAATTAACAACCCGGCACTCCCGGACAACCAACCTGGTTCCCCGTCTTGACCGCCAAAGACAACATCCAAGGTTTGGTTTGGTCGTACGAAGCTGATATGACTGTATCCAGCAGGTTCGACCAGAAGCTACGAGGGGGATGTGATAGAGTAGGATTCCGACCTATAGTACTTTTCAATGTGCGGTAGCTCACTCAACCTGAGCGTGTAATATGTATGTATGTACTAAATAAGGCACTTGTTGAGCTGTCCAAATTCGGTTACATGAAAATGACTTGATCGAGAGGAGCTGTTTGCTTTTTTCTTCTTCCCTTCTCTTCTTTCTTCTTTTTGGCGTAGACGAAATATTTCTTCCTCGTTCCTGCCCTCCTGTCTCTCTTCTAACTAACTCAATGTCCTTCACCTCGTCAACCCGGGCTCAATCTCTCACTTCTTTCCAAAAACATTGTCCAATATTGGCTTCTACCTTAATTATTCCTAGACACCCTTTTCTTCTCCCTTTCAACCCTTTTTAGGCCTATGCCGTAGGCTGATTCAGGACTATCCCCCTCTTCCTCCCACCATCACCTTATCTTTGGGATATTATCCCTCCTGTCGCTCGCTCAGGTCGTCGATCCCGCTCGATATCCCAGATCCAAGATCCCTGAACCGAACCGACGAGCCCACTAAAAACCACCCAAGCAGCGTCTTGGGAGCTCACTGACCACGGAGCACCCCACTAAGTTAACTTGCCTACTGCGGACGCGAACCGTTAGCTATCGATCATAGCTCCACTGCGACAGGCACGTTGCGTAGTGCAACAGCGCTTCCTTGGTTACGAGTTTCAGTGTCTGGCCGAGCTGTGCTTTTGTCGTTTCGCGGGGCACGAAGCGCCCGCTCTTCTCTTCTCTCATCATGAGTCCACCGCACACCATGACATCCAACGAGGTTTATTTGCTGCCGCTCAACGATGATGGCTCACCTCAGGTGCAAGGTGAATACATCTATCTCGCGCCCAGGTCTCACGAGCCTGTGACGGTTCGTTTTGCCATTGAGGGCACCTCGTCCATCTGCCGTCATGGAAGCCTTTGGGTCAACATCCCTGCCCAAGGTGATGAGTTTCGCCGCGATCATTTTCGCGAGTTCAAGTAAGCTTTGGCTCTCACTTTGATCCAATTGATCACTTTCGAGGCAGTTGGAAGCGTCCCAACGCTGTAACCAGCATACGCAACTTTGTGTAACTAACACAGTTATTTTACAGACTTACACCCGATTTCAATCGAACTCTCGAAATCTCCATTCCCATTTACCAACCTGGTGCCTATGCCTTCTACACTACCTACGCTGAGCTACCCGACCTCAAGAAGGAGCTAGAAAACAGCTCTGAACAGAAGGAGAACCTCAAGAAGACTCCCCTGTATTATATCGATGTTGCGCCTAGACTTAAACTTGACGGCCGGCCATTGCCATTGCCTGCCTTGTCAATCTTCTCCGTCATTAGCAAGTTCATGGGCAAATACCCCAATGACTGGGAACGTCACCTTCACGGTATTAGCGATCGTGGCTACAACATGATCCATTTTACTCCTCTCCAGGTGCGCGGAGTGTCCAACTCCCCTTACAGTCTGTATGACCAGCTGGGCTGGGACCCTGCTTGTTTTCCAGCAGGAGAGGAGGATGTGCAGAAGATGGTGGACAGCCTAGAGCGTAACCATTCTTTGCTGAGTTTGACTGACATTGTGCTAAACCACACCGCAAACAACACAAAATGGCTTGAGGAGCATCCCGAAGCAGGCTACAATTTGATCACAGCACCCTGGCTCGAGTCCGCTTATCAACTAGACACAAGTCTCTTGGAGTTGAGCGACAACCTGGCAAAATTGGGACTACCCACTGTTGTCAAGTCTACCGATGATTTGCTACTCATCATGAATGCGATCAAGACCGAGGTCCTTGCCAAAATCAGGCTATGGGAATACTATGCGGTTGACGTGGACCGAGATGCCGACGAGGCAGTTCAAGCCTTCTCCCAAGGAAAGAAATACACCTCGGAGGGCGCTTCAGATTTCGAGAAGAAGTTGGAGAGCGCCAAATCTGCATCAATCAAGGATCAAGTCGGGTTCTTCAGAAAGTTCGGTTTAACAGGCACCGACCGGATGGGTGAGCGCTTTCGAAGGCGTGTCAAGCCCGACGTAGCTGCTAGCTTTTTGGCTGCGTCCGTGGGTTCTTCCGATGAGAAAGCAGCCAGGGCCAAGATTGTCGAAATCTTGGAGATTCTCAATGTAGACTACTACAAAGAGTATGATGCTGAAGTGGATGACATTCTTCAGCAGATTTTCAACAGGATCAAGTATGTTCGACTTGATGACCACGGTCCCAAGCTTGGCGAGATCAACAAGGAGAACCCCCTGATTGAGCCTTACTTCACCCGACTCCCCAAAAATGAGACAACATCCAAGCTCAAGCCCGAAGAGATGGCTTTGGTTAACAATGGATGGGTTTGGGGCGGTAATGCGCTGGTCGACAACGCTGGCCCTGAATCCAGGGTGTACCTTCGCCGAGAGGTGATTGTCTGGGGTGACTGTGTCAAGTTACGATACGGCTCAGGCCCCGAAGACAACCCTTGGCTGTGGGAGCATATGACCAAGTATGCTCGCACACTGGCCAAATACTTTGCCGGTCTCCGTATCGATAATTGCCACTCAACTCCCATTCATGTGGCTGAGCACATTCTTGACGAGGCTCGTCGGGTGCGACCTGACTTGTATGTTGTGGCCGAATTGTTCACGGGCTCTGAAGAGATGGACTACGTTTTTGTGAAGCGTCTTGGTCTCAGCTCCCTCATTCGTGAAGCCATGCAGGCATGGAGCACGGGTGAGCTTAGCCGACTGGTTCACAGACACGGAGGCCGACCCATTGGAAGTTTTGAGGTCGATGAAGTTTCCAAGTCAGATGTTCGCACCCCATCGAGTAGCCCGACTAGGCTCAAGAACGGCGAGACGAACGGGCATGCATCGCATTCAAGAGAGATTGTTCGCACGATCAAGCCAAGCCCAGTCCATGCTCTATTCATGGACTGCACTCATGACAACGAGACACCGGCACAGAAGCGTGATGCCCGTGATACTCTTCCCAACGCTGCTCTTGTATGCATGTGCTCCAGCGCTACTGGTAGTGTTATGGGATACGATGAAATCTATCCAAAGCTTGTCGACCTTGTCAACGAGACCCGGCTCTACACATCTGCCTCGTCTGGAACGAAGCCTATTAAGATTGGAGGCGGCGAGGAGGGAATTGGCGGTGTCAAGAAGCTGCTTAACCAAATACACACTTTGATGGGCAAGGATGGATACGACGAGACTCACATCCATCACGAGGATCAGTACATTACTGTTCACCGAGTGCACCCCGAATCTCGCAAGGGTTACTTCCTCATTGCACATACAGCTTTCCCAGGCTACGGCAATGGCAACGGTGATTTTAGCCCTGTTCACCTCACTGGAACCAAAGCTCGACACCTCGGCAGTTGGATGCTTGAGGTTGACGCCGGTGAAGAGGCAACGCAGCAAGTGCTCGGGGACAAGAAGTTCCTGCGCGGCTTGCCTAGCCGAGTTAAGGACGTACCCGGCATTCGCATGGAAATCAATGGTGACGACACTACCATCACTGTGCGCGATAAGTTCCCTCCTGGAAGTATCGCCCTGTTCGAGACTTGGATCCCCGCTGCTGAGCATTCGTCTGGCTTGGACAACTATGTCACTTCAGGGTCCAAGGCTGCATGGAATGAGCTCAGTCTGACAGACCTCAACTTCTTGATGTATCGATGTGAAGCTGAAGAGAGGGCCGAAAGCGACGGCCGAGATGGTGTCTACGATATTCCTGGACATGGAAAGCTTGTCTATGCTGGTCTCCAAGGATGGTGGAGCCTTCTCAAGAACATCATTAAGGACAACAACCTGGCCCACCCACTGTGCCAGAACTTGCGTGATGGTGAATGGGCTCTGGACTATATCATTGCAAGACTGCAGCGAATCAGTGCCACTCCAGGTAACGAGGCACTTGCCCAACCCTTGAGATGGCTAGAGGAGCGTTTCGATGCCATTCGAAAGATCCCTAGTTTCCTGCTACCTCGTTACTTTGGTCTTGTCCTGCGTACTGCTTACATGGCAAGCTGGGACAGATCTCTCGAGCTCATGAACTCCAGCGTCCGGGATGGCCAATGGTTTTTGCAAAGCTTGGCCATGGTCAGTGTCCAGCAAGTTGGATATGTCAAGTCAGCATCATTGTGGCCCTTCGAGTTGGTTCCCTCTCTGGCTGCTGGTCTTCCTCACTTCGCTGTTGAATGGGCCCGCTGCTGGGGCCGAGACGTGTTCATCGCTCTTCGTGGACTTCTTATTGGTACTGGCCGTTTTGACGACGCCAGAGAACACATACTTGCATTTGCCAGTGTATTGAAGCATGGCATGATCCCCAATCTTCTCAGCAGTGGCGATGCTCCCAGATATAACTCTCGAGACTCCATCTGGTTCTTCCTTCAGTGCATCCAGGATTATACACGTTTTGCCCCAGAGGGACTTGATATCCTCAAGGCCAAGGTCAAGCGTCGTTTCCTGCCTTACGATGACACATGGTTCCCCACTGACGATGAGAGGGCATACTCCAAGGAGAGTACCATTGAGGAGATTATCCAAGAAGCACTCCAAAGACATGCTTCCGGCATGAAATACAGGGAAGCTAATGCCGGTCCCCAAATTGATTCCCAAATGAAGGATGAGGGTTTCAACCAGGAGATTAAGGTTGATTGGAGCAACGGTATCATCTTTGGCGGTAACCAATTCAACTGTGGCACCTGGATGGACAAGATGGGTGAGAGTGAACGCGCAGGATCCAAGGGAATCCCTGGAACTCCTCGTGACGGTGCTGCTATCGAGATCACTGGCATGCTGTACAGCACTCTCGATTGGCTCGCTGGGCTTCATAAGGATGGAAAATATACCTATGCAGGCGTGGACAAATCTGAGGGTGGCTCTATCTCCTTGGCTGACTGGGCTGATCTACTCAAGGCCAACTTCGAGCGCTGCTATTATGTCCCCATTTCTCCCGAGGAAGATTCCAAGTACGACGTCAATACGCCAATTGTGAATCGCCGAGGGATTTACAAGGATCTCTACAAGTCTGGCAAGGAGTATGAGGACTACCAGCTGCGTCCTAATTTTGCAATTGCCATGACTACTGCACCCGCTTTGTTCGACCCGGACCATGCCATGCATGCGCTGTGTGTTGCTGACGAGGCCCTTCGGGGACCTCAGGGAATGGCGACTCTGGACCCTGCGGATCTGAACTACCGCCCTTACTACGTCAACAGTGAAGATAGTGACGATTTTGCTACAAGCAAGGGCCGTAACTACCACCAGGGACCTGAGTGGATCTGGCCCACTGGCTTCTTCCTCCGAGCCCTGCTCAAGTTTGATCTCAAGAGACGAACAACACCTGAGGGTCGCACTGAGGCGTTCCAGCAGGTTACCCGAAGACTGAGTGGGTGCAAGAAGATGATCCAGGAGAGCCCTTGGGCTGGTCTCCAAGAGCTGACGCAAAAGAATGGCGAATACTGCGCTGACTCTGTAAGTCGATTTCTTGAGTATGTGAACACTGTAATCGTGTACTAATCCCTATACAGAGTCCCACACAGGCTTGGTCAGCAGGATGCCTGATCGACTTATACATGGACGCTACTGAGGAACAGAACAAGGCATAGAGCCATTTTTTAAGAGGAGGAAGTGATGATGGGACCTGAGGAATGGGCATGGGCTTGAATCAAGCATACAATACCACGCATTAACTACTACTATAGCATTCTCCTGATTAGGTTAATAACAAGCATCTTTAAGCGTTGTAGCATTAACTTTGTTGAGCCAAAAGCCAAAATGAAATTGTCCATATTAGGTTTTCCGATTTGTTGACGTTGAGGCGTTGCTCGGAAGACGTTACCATTATGAGTTATGAGTAGATCAACATTGCACAAAGTTGAGGGGAATGTATCGCACTTGGAAGAGCTGGTAAGTGCGAGTAGAAGACTTCGCGGGTGGTTGAATTGTAAATGCTTTATCAATGATAGACTCTAAACCTCTTCCCATGCCGAGGAAGCTGTAGGTAATAAAGATGACCAAATAACTAACCAGAGAGTATTTCTGTTCTGGTCTAAATAAAACAAATAAAACAGCTTCGTTTTTTCCCCGTCCTCGCCACGGGGCAGAGCCAACGTCACATCCCACCCACATGCTGGGAATGGAGGCGAGACTCGCTCCGTGATAACAGCCACCACAAAAACGGAAACAGAAACAACAAATCAGGAGGATACGCCGACCCTCCTCTTCCTCCCAACGCCAGAATATACCTAAAAATATGAACAAGAACGCCACAGGGGGCACAGCACGACTGGCTACCAACAAACGCGTGCGTATTGGACCACAAAAGATGATGCAAATGGCATCTTTCAACCATGCTTGAATAACCAAGTGTCTGCATATTCCTGTGGTCATCACCAAATGCATTCGTTTCCTCCTCTTTCAAGTGCTGATATAGCCCCCCTCACCAACTAAAAGTCATATGTTTTCGATGATATCGAATAGAGTAAGGCCGTTTAAATGAATAAATGCACGGTTTATATCGTAAGGCGAACAGAATGTCGAAGTGCTTTTTAACTCGGACATGGTAAGGAGAGTCGTTATGAGATCGGAACTGGCGTTAACAAAATCGAGCACGAAGTAGGTATCATGTTCGGTCACGGACGATCCATCGCTTCTTCTCCTTGGGCTTCTCCTCCACGGGAGCACCGGCGGCAGCACCGGGTAGCATGAGGCCGTGCGAGTTTCGGTTCGATTCATCGTCATAGGGAAGACCTCCGGACTCTGAGGCCTCCATACCGGGACCCCAAGATGGTCGAGATGCAGATCCAGAGTGCTTCTGGCCGAGGTGAGTCTGACGATCCTTCTTGCGCAGGTAACGACGACGCCAGATGCAGGCGCCGATCCAAATAGCTGCGATGCCAACAACGAGAACAACAATCATGATAACCCATTGCCAATGGTTGGAGATCCTGATACAGTTAGAACAATTCAAGGTATGGGAAGTAAATCGCCAACATACCAATCACCACCACCTCCATTGTTAGATAGCTTGCTACCAGATGTCGATGAAGCACCGTCACCTGTCAAAGTCGTAGAGCCACCAGTTCCAGTTTTCTTGGTTGTTCCTCCATTTTGAGCAGTCGAGACGCTACACATGCTTCGAAACCAGCCGGCGATGGATGAAAGGCCCTTGGGATCCGCGGTACATGCGTCATCGCAGACACCCGTGGTGGCAGTCGAGAAAGCGGCGACTCGTTGATCCAGACAGAAACATTGCGTGTAGGCGGTTGGGCCAGCATCAGCGGCTACTTGAGGAGGAACACAGGCACCGTTGGCATCGTAGAGAGGACCGCAAGCGGCGGCGCAAGCGGGAAGGACCTTCTGGTTGTTGAAGGGAACGATGGTGGTGACGGGGGCTTCACCTCCTTGTTGGGCTGTTCAGGTTGAGTCAAGGTTAGTATGAGGGGATTTGCGAAATCGACCTGGATTGAAGCCGAAAGATGACGCACCCATTTTGACGGAGTTTAAGGGTCAGTTAAGCCCAGTTGGGAGAGTTCGATAGTCCAAGTCGGGGTCGTGATCGATGTCAAGATCGGTGTCGAAGGGAGAAAACGAGCGACGGGATCGTAGGAGGTAAAGATACGATACAGACACAGACAGTAACGAGAGACGAGGATTAAGGTTGTGTTCAGTGGAACCGGGGGGCGGGAAGTGTCCTTTGTATGTATGTGTGTGTGTGTGTGCCTGTGTATGTGAGGGAGGCAAGACAAGACAAGGCCTGGAGAGGTAGGTATGTACAGCGTAGAAGCGACCTGGAAAGGAAATGCCGTGTCTGTCTGTCTTTAGCCAAGGCTGGCTTGCGTTTGTGCAATACGCTATTGAAAGAGTCGTGTCGTCACCAAACCACTTTGAGTAGAGGGGAATAAACAAAGTCTGACCGAAGCCAAGCCCAACCTCTCTTCTTTGTCTTTTTTCCCCGTCTGACAGAGAACAATGAGATCAGAAGACCCAGTAGGATTCGGTAGTTGGTCGAAAGAAGGATCGATTTCACCTGCTGATCGATAGATAATCGATGTTGATGGAGATAGATGGCTGGGAAGAGACGAGGAAGAAGAGAGCCAGAGAAAAAAAGAGTGGGTGGGAGCAATGGAAGTCACAGTGAACAACAGCCTGCAGCCGGGGAAAAACTGGGCCACTATCTCACTGTAAGCGGTAGAGTCGGGCGACTTTGTAGCGGGACAAGACCAGGGCCAGGGATGTTTTGGTTGGTGTTCTCTCTTTTTTTTCTGGCAGCGGGTGCAAGGGAAGGGGGGTCTTGTCTCGTCTCGTCAGATGCGACGGTCTTGCCGAACTCGGAAATGGATTGGAATTGTGAGGAGATGACCCGATGATAGCATTTGGAGGGGAATGCACAGTAAAATGAGTGTCACCAAAGCATTCATTCACTCACTGAAGAAATCTGGAGAAATCTGGATGAGGGAGGGAAATACTTGGAATACAAACATAAACTTGCCGCGTAAGTCAACTCTGGGCACTTTCACTGGATGGTAGCAGCCGCCCAGCCCCAACTCCTCGGTACGAGAACAAAAAAAGATGGTGCCAAGGGACTTGGGTCCCAGGTATCTACGGGAAGCCCGGAAGCCATCTACATATGGTGTCGGTACATGGATCCCATGTATCTTGGGTCAGTTGGTCAGGTATGGTTGTATCACGCGGTCAAATCCAGTGGCCTGGGCTTGGCGCATTGGGCTTGTCCAAAGGCAAAATGAAAGCGAGTTTCTGCAATTATCGGCAACTGAAGCTGTACATACTTGGATGCATCATGCGGAGAAGATCATTCTCACTAGAAATGCCATCTTGCATTGCATAGGTACATATCAGTACAAGTCTGCCCCTTTGTTTCTGGTGTTTTCGTCTCGTTTTGTTTACTTGGCCTTGTCCCTTACAGTAGAACAGAAAACGTCTGAGAGCGTCTCAGTTTCAGCGCAACATTGATGAGAGCCCACAGTCTGTATCATCCATTATCATGGTCCGTATTATCCGTGATGCTGAACTGTATAACTGTGCCGCCTCGTACAACGACATTACCGTTACCGTCTTGCAGGCCTCTCGTCATCTCGTGTATTGTTAGGTAGACAGACAGACACAATCTAACTACTTCTGGTTGTATTATGAACTACTGTCCATAGCGGCAGAGGCCTCGACAGCTGAACTGTCCCCGGGTGCCAAAAGAAACTCCACAGATGGGTATATCAACTTGGGCTAGATCTTTTTGTCAGCCAAACCTGAGGTCTCCAGTCTGATTGACTTTCTTTCAGTGGGAGACTACGGTAAAAAAGAGCCGAAATCGTGCCCAGCCCAGGCCATTCAGCGGAGTTGCGTGCCTGAAATAGTGCTTCCCCACTGCTGCCCTTCAGGTCATTGGTTGGATTCTGGGTTTCTCCGTCATTGCAATTTCCGATGCGTGCGCCTCTTGTTCTCATGTTGCCCAACAGAGAAACCTCATGATAGAGATTTTGTAAGAAAACGGCAGGTCAATTGTGTTCTAGAGTGTTATCCCCTGCCAAGAACAAGACTCACCTGTATCTTACCCTTTTGCAAACTGCAACCTTGAGACTTTGGTATGTTATTTACTTTGCTGTCCCTTATTTACCTCGACACCATCTTCGCGATGTGGTACATAATTACCCCCCGATACGAGTACAGTAATACAACTTTAAATGCGCTCAAATACGAGAAATTCCCTCCATCCTCAGCAGCCTCGATTTGGTGAGATATCCATCCATACTTGGCAGGTTTAATGCGTGTAATATCGACAGCCATGACGACGACTTTACTACTAGTAATCTATAGCACACGGATCAGCTGTCAGCTCTACCTCTAGCACTCTAGTACTCTAGCACTCATTTGCAGTCAATGCTTGACAGTCAAAAGCCATGTTATCGCTGTCAGAATTAGCTTCCGCCCTCTTCTTCAAGCCTTCGATTAGCTGCACCGTATTTTACCCGTCACATTGATGATTAAATTCATCATGCACACCACACCAAGCCATTGCCAAGATATTGCCTAGACTGAGGTATCTTGGAACCTCATTTCTGGGCATGCCATTCATGTTGAGAATATTGTGTTTTGATTCACCGCTAGAATTGACCATTTTATCATATTTATTGCTATAAAATAAATATTAATGTCATCTCT
>JAAOAS010000608.1:0-25014 GCA_013396035.1 Fusarium pseudocircinatum | reverse complement strand
CTATATATCTTTTAATATACTATACATCTTTTAATATACTATATATCTTTTAATATACTTTATAAGTAGGCTAAGTTTAATTAGTAAATAAGTTACTATAATAGGAAGTTAAGGTTATGGCAGACCTTTTTAAAATAATAGTTTTAATATATTCTATTATAATAAGCAAGATCTCTAGCTATCTGAAACGCTATAAAGATAGCCAAAGACTTTAATAACTTAGACTATTCCTGTTCCCTTTGACCTCCCGTCCTGCAAATTGCTCTTCTCTATCATTCATATTCCAAACTCTGCATTCCTTAAGGCGCTAGCCTCTGCGGCCCTTATAAAGGAGATGAGATAAACCTGGCAGCAGGTTGAGCATCCGTGTCAGGACCCAATGTTAACCGCTCAAACAGAAGTGTCAAATGTTGTTCAACAATAGGGCAATCACAAGGCGACATGTCGGTGAGTTCTTGTTGTGGTGGAATGGCCTCAAGAGTCGCTGGCTGGTCGGGTGGGATCAAACGATCAAGCTCAGCTACACTGGCTTCAGGTATTTCGGCGGGGTCGGGAATGCTGAGGAACTCTTGTGCCTGTTTTCCTTTCGCCTTTTCGCGGAGATGAACGAAGAGGCGCTTGTAGCTCCCTTGGAATGAAACGTTGGGAGAAGCCATTGTTGTTTCCTGGGTGTGTATACCAGCTTTGATGTCTAATGGATAAGGATGTACAGAAGTGAGGACTATATGCTCAATTGCAAGAAATCACAAGTCAAGTGCCAGCCAGGAGAATAGCTTTTATACCCAGGATCTCGATGGTGAATGCGATGTCTCTTGGTGCGATGCAGCCTCTGAAGAAGTGAATATAACGAAAGCTTTGTACCGTAGCATCTGCATGATATGTAAGAACGGTTTGCCGTGCTGGTGTCGATTGTCAGATACAACGCGCAAGTCAGGCTCTACCTTCGCCAGACTCAATCTCAGAGCCCTTGCCACTGTCGGTGAGGGCACGGCTGATCGCTCCCGCCGAGATCTGCTTGGTAGATCAGCCCTCAGAACGTAAGGCATTGCGATCCAAAGACGAACGGGGGCTTATGGCTTCCTCCTAGCAGCAACGAAAGTAATGGCAAGCTTGACTGAGAGTGGCATCTGTGTACACGATCCCTCACTGAGATGAGACTTATTGCAGAAGCTGGTAAAGGCGAATTGTCGTCAGTATTGACGACCAGGCCAGCCTCAACCCCAAGCCCTGGTCACCATGCAGAGAATCTCATGATGGCTAGTAAGGAGGTTCGAACCAGCCACGACGCTTTCAAGCTCACGATATGGCCGTTGGTCGTGGTAGTGAAACATAGCATTGAACCCCAGATACATATCAGCATGCTCAAAGATCCCCTTATCTAATGTCGTGGCACCGCGCAGTCTTCCGTTCTTCCTTTCCAGAGCAAAGTATCTCTGCAGGGCTGAGTTCCGTCGATGTCATTTATAAGACCTTTGCCGCGTTTGTTACACTCCACTACGTACATTGTGGGACGCGTAGGTGGAGAGTAAAAGATCGAACGCAGGGCTATGCAACATCTTCACGCGGACATGCCTTACAAGGCCTAATCACTGCATAAACAGGCGCAAAGGTATGAATGTTGGCCCAGATACATACGAGTGGGCTCACATGAACAAAGGATCATGGTGAGTCGTGACGGCATCAAGTGTTTGATGGGTACTCAAGACATGATCTCCAATCGTGGTGAAGCCCAGGCCGCTTGAAGGAAGGGTTGAGCAGAGGACCGATGGCGTGAACAGTAAGGCTACAACAGCTACTTGCCGCCCAGGAACCGATTGGGTTTGACTCAAGTCTGGTAGTAGACTGATGAAGACCTCGTGAGCGACATAAGGTGCAGATGAACCAGAGTCCATCTAGGACCACCACCTAGTGGAAGTAAAGTCGACAGAGGGTGCATATCGATATTGACACCATTGCGGCGCCGTCATGTATCCCCGGCATCAATCAGCGTATTGTCCTACTTAGCGCGCCGAGCTACCCAGAGTTTGTAGTGCAGATAGAGGTGTTCATGGATGGTCCAAACAAGATGGTCCAAACAAATTGGGTCTCGCGGCTCAGTGCTGTTGATCTTGATGTTTATCTTGCATGTTCTTTTCGATCGAGATTCGAGGGGAGGGCCTTCCGGCGTTATGGGGGTCGCTGCTTGAGCTAAGTTTGGCAGGTTCGGCGGGATGTAGTATCGGGGGCCAGGACTGCAGTTGTTCAAACCGAGGGGACATGCCGTATCGTGAGCAACATTGTGCTCAAAGCATCTGCTCCCCGTCGAGAACCCAGACAATCATGCTCTGTTCGGCCGCCAGGATCGTTTCCTTCTTGAGGCCTGATACTGAATGTCGCCCGTGAGAAGACAAACAAGAAGCAGTTATGACCTAAGCGATTCGGGAGTGACACTGGGTACTTCTCAATCTGGCTCAGCGCTAGAGATGTCCCTCGCCGTTAACTTGTTCGGTCGTACATTGGTGCCTCGCAATCGCCCTCGGGAAGACGGATACACAGGAACGCGAGTATGCCTTCAGCCGTAGGTGATGTTTGGACCATCGTTCCTGGGGTTATAACACGAGATATTGTATAGCGTCCGGCGGTGCGTTCGTGAGGATCGAGGAGGGAGACAGAGGGACTCTAGACGCCGTCGTTCGCCGTTCTGGACTCGGGCGCGATTCAGGGAATTGGATCTAAAGGCTCTCAAGTCATTGTATCGTCGTCCGGCGCGTGCTCTGCTCGATCGAATGGTTGTGGTCGGTCTTGTTGTTCCTCTACCGCGCATACTGAACATTGCAACATCGCCGGCTCAGAAGACGCGACGCGATGCGCAACGCAACGTGCCAACGCGTCAGCTCAAATGATGGTGAATTTGTGAAATGATCTTGAATCACAGTCACCCAGAGAAGAGGAGTTGCAATCATCAAGATGCCGACTGCTGGTTGAGGAGGATCTATTCGTGAATGATGAAGCAGCACGAGAGAAAGAGAGGGGTTGAAGGATAAACTACGCACCGTTGCTTGCCGAGCCGCACGGCCCCACAAAACCGGACGCGGCGTTCGGCCGGGAAAACGACAGAGCTGACTTGTTGCGACACGGCTTGGCTTGATTTAACGATTCATCCACTGGGAAGCCTTTGCATTCTTATCTAGTCAGATTTATGTATTGTTTCTCGCCCACGCCTAATCTAATATCACCACTTCGTTGTATGAGCTTGCGTCCACACGGATTTTGAGCGTCGCGGGAGATAGGTGCATTGTTATCCTCATAGCTTTTCCCAAGGCGTAGGCATATTCTTTGCTGTCTTTTCTCGCTCTTGATTAAATACTTATCATCCGACATCAAGACTAAGAGCCCCTTCCAGCTCTCGTTCAGTCGGCTGTGCCGTCTTTCACTCCCATTTCATGCACGTTTTCACGGGGTACCCTATACCATACTACCGTAATGAGTTTTGTCTAAGGGGCTTTCATCATTATATAGTAAAAGGTGCTCGAGTTGTCGGCCTGTCTGTCATGAGACTATCATAGAGTTATTCTCAAGTTGTTATTGGACCGCTGTCAGGCTTGGGGTTTGTCGGCTCTGTATCGTCGTCGAGCTCTAAAGGTCTTCATCTCCGCTCCTTTTATCATAGTGATCTGCCTTCGTTGACTCCTCTTAAATTGTTGTTTCTGCTACTTTTAAAGCTTTGCATATTCTTTGCAGTAAGTATCCCTCATCCTCCCTTCTTTCTTTGATAAATAATACTCACTAGCTTTCCTGTCTTCTTTTTGACGCTTTCTGCCTTCTTCTTCCACTTCTAGTATTCTTCAGCTATGCAGATGATGTTCTTTTCTCTCTTGCCGTATTCTATGGCTCAAGCATATAATTTCTTCGTTTCCCCTTCAACTTCTTCACTCTAAAACCTTGTCTCAGTTTTGTGACCTTGTCATCAATGGGAATAGATCTCAGACGCCGGTATAAACATATCACACTCCAGAGAGAACAAATCCGAATCAGGAGAAGGAAAGGGAGAGCCAGTACGATGGTAATGACGACAAATGACTATTTGGAGCTCACACTGGTAATATGCAAATATAACTCTGTTCAACGGCCTCCGTACTCGCGCAAATACGATATGCCACCGTCAGCACCCTTCAAGAACAATATTCCCCAGAAACCCAGCTTCCAGGATTGCCAGGATATCTGTTACAGATACGCCGCTCTGGGCAAGGACGGGGGCAGTAGGGACGTTACAAAGGGGCCGTAAGGGCTCGCCTGAACTAGAGATGAGGAGCGTTGGACTCAGTTCCGGAGACGCGAGAGATCTTCATTGTCCAGGCAAACGCTAAGCATTGGAACGAATCGTCCGAGTATCGCCGGGGGCGTGACTCCGTTGGTCGGGATTCGCTGCAATCATCCTGTGCTCTATATCGGGTCTTGAGGGAGCTTTGAACCGGTCAGGCCACAATGAGGAGGACTTCACTAAGCAGTTCTTTTTTGGGCTTGAGGTTGGAGACCTTTGGCAGAAGGCCAAATGAATACTACTCTGCATGATTAGGGACTGAAGCGCTATCACTGTCCGTGGCACTCACAGAGCTCCTATGGCGTTAACCTACCAAGTCTGAGATGAGACTCCAACACCAGCTGCGTTGCGGAAACAGAAGGATAAGTGCAACGAGCCATCGGACCACACTTCCTCGTGAAGATGGCGGCGCCAGTGAAGATGTTGGAGGAGAAAAGTATTTGAACGCCATAGTAGCGACGGGGGCCTGGGTTGTGATCAAGGACCTAGCGGTTTTGACTCCGCTTCCGATCTTTCTGGCGTTTCCATTCCACCACACCCAGCTTCATAAAAGTTCAAAAACTTCAAACATGACTCCTCCGCGTTTCGCTGCCCTGATTTACCAGGAGTCAGATTTGAACTGCAGCGATACGTCTTCAAAATGGTGCTACTACCCCAAGTGTAAGTCAGACTGGAACTACCCCGCCTATCCAATTGATCAGGAAGTTTGAGATACGCGAGTCGTCGGAGAGGGTAAAACAGCTGGAGGATATGAGCAAGAAGGCGAAGCTGTCAAGGCCCGGCATACGCTACGGCAGTCTTGATCTGTCCCAATGCGAGGCCAGCGTTGCACGAGTATATACAAGGGGATAAACTCAAACGCCTGTGCACCAAAGAGGAACGACATTCCTCCTTTGTGAATAGTTGAGTGGCTTTAGTGTGCTCCAACAGAAAAGGACATCGCCCCTAATGAAGAGCTTGTGATAGATGAAATCGGCTCTAGGTGATCCCAATTCGTATCTCAGATACTTCAGAAGACTGCAGAGCCAAAACAAGGCAGGCCTGATTTTATTGTGTATCTCAGGAGCCAGGAAAAAGTCTGAGAACCTTCAGTGTGATGCAAGAGCTTGCATGGCCATCCAAGCATCTCTCTGCAGGATCTCCTTTTCTGATACGCACCTCACACTCGAATGAGCCCCCAATGGTGTCTACATTGTGCTTTGAACCTCTCCGCGCAACCTCCACGTACTAGCAACGCCCTTCGCGTTCGATTTCCTCTGCTTCGACCGTCTTCACGAGGGGCCTACAGAAAATTAGTGCGAATCAGATAAAAGACATTCCTGATTCTTCCACCGTTCCAATTGAATAGCAGAGTTCTGCCCAGTTCTGACCAAGGAGACTGACCAACAGCATCCCTTGACTCTGGAAATCGTCGCATGTAGAACGTCGGACCAACACAACACCAGCCGCCAAAAGGTCCTTCCACTGACTCTGACTACCCAATTCACCAGCATAAGTACAGATGCACATAAGTGTGAGTGAGCAGCATGGAGGAGAGTAAACTCGGCAAATCCAGCAGAACAAGCCCAGCGGAAGAGAAGAACGTCAAACCGGATGGCGCATACGTGCAAGGAAGAGATGAGGGAAAGGATATGGCGATATCACCTCCAGCAGCACATTTCCCACTTCTCTTCTCGAACCAAATTTGCAGAAGCATGAGCCAGAACCGGCGCCGCTCCGAATACTCCTTTGTCGTCGCTTTCCCTCCAATTCTCATGATCTGTGCTGTTATCTTCATGGCCGCCTCCATCATCGTCTACGCCGCCGTCTTCTTCGTCATCGAAGGGGCCTAGTCAAAACCGTCGTTGCTTGATGCAATCCCGATGTTCTTAGCGTACGGTACGAATGCCGGACGGTGAGACGGTTGATTGACAAGCTCATGACTAGCTCTGAATCCTCCCAAGCTGATGCCAACCACATTGACTCGATGGTTCAGGTAGAAGAGTGGTTCTGGGAGGAGAGAAGCAGCGAGCTGGATAGACCCCTCTCACCTGGCATACTCTGGAGCGTTGCTCGTAGTGTACTCCGATTGGTCATGAACGTCGCGACGAGTTGTCGTGGAGGAGTTGCATCACAGCTGCTTCAACACGAGCTACCCATTTCTCTTGCCTATCACTTCCAACAGTGCAGCCTCATGACCTCGACGCGCCCTGTAGCTAATAAGCTGTTTCTTGTCCTTTTTTCTATCCTCAAGTCTCAGAGAACAAAGACTGTCCTGCACATTGTGTTATCAGTGATCACTCGCAGCCCTTCGCTAACGTTTGGCTCATCGCAATGTGTCATGAAGCACCACCCGTACCCGGTGCCCCAGAACGAGCACGCAAAGCTTCTCCTCGATTCACGGATAGATTCGCACGGCTCGGCCACAAAGAACACTCATACCAGATAGTAAAAGGTTACGGTATTGGCGAAACAGAGTGGTGGCCAAGCAGCGACCGCTTCTGTCCTTGAGAACAGAAGGAAAAACCTGCAATAATAAACCAAGAATTACACTAGAAAGATGTTTATCTTCCCTTATTACATACTAGATGGAGAGAGTTGTAACATCAATGCGATCAAGGTATCGAGGTCCTCCCTCTCTGCCGGTGCCGGACCAACACGCCTGATTGCCGAGGGGAAGGATCGCGGCGCTCGAAATTCTAGGAGATGCAAGAAAACTTTAGACCCGTGTCCTAAATCATAAGAACAATTAGTTCAAAGGCTGTCCAGATATATACTCAAAGTGCCAAAATCTTTTCGTTACCTTATCAAAGAGACCGTTCAGGAATCCGGCAATTATACTTCTACGTGGTGCTCAGTCTCGATTTATTTCGCTCAAGCAATCCACTTACAAGTTGCGTCCCAGACTGAACCAGAGAGCATTCAGAAGTTCTTCTCAGCTTATTTACAATAAACAAGTCTATAGAAATTCTCAGGGTTTGCAAAGACTTCCAAGACTTCCAAGACTTCCAGAACTCAGAGCGGATTGACAGGATTTCTTGCTCTCGCGACAAGCAGCGCTGCTCCTGAGACAAGTGCAGCGCTAACGTCCACTACAACCTAACTACTCCCGCAGTAAACAATCCTGCTCCATAAATACAGCGCTAATCCACTGTAACCTAATCCCTCCTGCAGTAAGTAATGCTGCTCCTGGGGGAAAAGCAGGGCACTACCTGTCCACTGTAACAAAATTTCTCCCGCGGTAAATGGCGCTGCTCTCGAGATAAATGCACCGCCGCACCGTCACGTCTAGCGTGAACAGTGCCTCGAATTACAGCAAACCAATCCCGACGGAAATATCTGATAACACAAGCTTGCCCCGAGACGGGGATTCGCAATCTTGAAATCTGCCAAAAGTCGAGACTTGTCAGCCTTATCGCAGCACCCGACAACATTCCACGACGCAGTTTCCAATCTCCACGCGTTTTCCAACGAGGGCCGCAGCCGACAAGTGTACTGAAAGATGCAGGGCGCAGTGGAATACAGTACCGCACCTCGTCTAAGGGAATGCTACGGTTGGACGTCGATAAGCGGCAAGGAGCTTTGTACAATGCCTTCAATCCTGCATCCTCCCGAGGTAAGATTGGGAGACGAGATACGCAATATTTTGCCGACTGAAGACTATCACGCCATTGTATATGAATATGTGCCCAGCAGCGACGTAGGTCTAGATGTCGACGTCATGCAAGCGCAGCTGGATTTCCTTTGGCTTGGTGGATGGTGCTTGGTGCCGCTGCAGCCAGCGAATTGGGGAGGTGTAGGCATCTTGCTCGATATGGCAGATCCCATATGCCTTTGGCATGCTGGATGGTTCAAAAGTCGGTATAAGCGAAGGCGCGCAAAAGACATGACAGAAGTATCCAGATAGCCCTGAAGCGTACCTCAGAGATGTTCGCTTTGGTAGCGTAGAGCTGCTGCATCGCACCCCAAACATAGCTGAGAGCGAGATATCGGACTTTGGTCGTCGTGCGCACAAGGGGCTTTGCGTCGACATCGATGAGGACAATGTCGCTACCTTCTCTGCCGGTCATCCTTTGCCTGGTATAAATTTAGCCGTGCATTTCTCAAGCTGTAAGCAAATCGCTGCCCACCGGACGTCCAAGCGCTTTCGGAGTCCGCTGTCGAAGGGCTATCTACCCCCGCTTGCGTGGTCATGGTAGTAATCAAGGTGCCAACTGATGGTTAAGGGGGATCATTTCTGTAAGTAATAGAGCGGGACTGGAGAAATTCTCAGTGGGGAGCACTTCCGCGCCGAACCGCACGGCCCCACAAACCGGACGCTAAACACCACTCAATCACCAATTTCTCGTACGAAACGTGCCAGAAGCCAAGGTCACCTAGACAAAAAAAAAAGCCTGCTAATCATGGCAAATAACGACTCTCAATCGACCTCGTCTGGATCTACAATATCAACTTTTATCTCCTCTAGCGACCGATCAGGCAATTCCTCAAGCCAAGACTGGCCTCTCAACAGCGACAAAGACGATATACTAATACCAAGCCCTACCGATGTTCATCGTACCTTTTGTGACGGAAAGGCGACGTGGCAAACATTCTTGGACCGGGCGAGCAAAATGCCTTCAGGTCTCTGGCTAGTAGATGCACTGGATCCGTACATCACTCTGACGGACGTCCCGAGCATGCCAGAGCAGCTGCCTCGTCGCGATTGGCTATACGGCAGGCCATGCTGGGAACTGCCCCTCGACCTCGCAGGTAGATCGTGCGAAGACCATGATCCTCACAGCAATACTGCCCGTATTCACGGCCGCCGAGTTATGTTTCGGTTGCAGACCCAAGACCCAATCCAGTGCATTATTTGCCCAGATGCAGCATCAATCTCCCTTGGTGTCGGTTCAGAGACAACCAACAGCCTTGCTGTACTGGTCATGTGCTGGTCGTACATCCTTTCAGTTCGACTTCTTGAGATGCAAGGTCGGGAGGTGCGATTCACCATGGACCGTCTATGGCCCGATACGTCTCAGCGGCAAATCGAACAGGTGATTGATCTCGATCTCGAAGGCGCGTCGCCGTCACTCATTCGGTGGCTTTGCGCGATCCTCGGTCCCAAAATAGGTTGGCAGGCCACCGACCAAGGACGACTACCGCCATGGGCAACCTCTCTCACGACAGAGGTCAAACTCAACATCAAGGCTTCAACCCCAGCTATAGAAATTGGTTGGCCCCCGAGCTCTTCTGAAGCTACGGAACTCCTCATCGAACTATGCCGACTTTTCGATCTTGGAGCGGAGGAAACCGATGCCTCTGGCTTGGAACCGCTGCCGCCCTACAAGGCGTCGTTCTTGGCAACACTTGTAATCCCTTTCTATAAGTTCACTAATCTTCAACCCCGGTTACCTCGTCCACATCTCACCAGGCCACAGAGGGCTGGTACATTCCGCAGTTCCCACGAGCAGAGTATTCGGGAGTACTTCAATGACATGCGATATTTCATGACTCTTAGTACCCATCCCCTGTCGATTGGATCTATTATATGGAGCATATTATGGCAACCGGATGTCGATTGCAATCTGGTCAGTCCGTGGCTTGCATCCGTCTTGGATACGCTAGAGCTGGTAATCAAGCAGAAACGAGTCGAAGTCTTAGTCAAGACCTTTCTTTCCCGCCGACCTCGGGTTGCCATCTGGTGGGTGGCTCTTTTCTTGCTTGGCGACCTGGCTGTCCTTGACTGGATACGACGATATGCAGAGAAATTGGAAGAGAAATATGCGTCTGGATCGCTATCGCCACCGGATCCAATGGTTTCTGCTTGGACAGGATCCAAGCAGTCATTCTTAGATTTGGATAAGGATTCTCTTTATACTGAACCGGATGATTTGGTTGCCAGAGCCGACCTGCTTCGATGCCGATTCGATCTCAAACTTCAGGACTCAGCTGGTTTAAACTTATCATGGCGACCATTCGGATATATACACAAGAAGCAAGTTGAACTTGAGCTTTGGCCACAACTCGAAACCAAGTATAGTCGCAAATATCACTCATTCACGTGGTATCTTAACAAAAGGGAGTCAATCTCCGACAAGGGTTTCCGAGTTTGTACTGGTCGAAACGTGCAGAACGTTCTCGACAACCTGGAAGTAGGCATCTCATCTATCGATTGCCCAGAGAAAGATAGCCAATCTATCCGTGTCCGGCCGTCGAAAGAGTCTACTCTTAGGATGATGTCTTTTCTGGTAGAAGACATTGTAGGTGATCGTGATTGGGCGAATGCTGATCTACAGGGAAATCGTGAGCAACTGAGTTGGTTGCGCGACTGGGAAGGCGTCGACAGGATGGATGATGTGACGATGGATTTTGATGAGGAACCTACTAAACCTCCATCATGGTACCTTGAGGAATGGATGAGTGATGAGTATTACGGTGTCTGACTTTTTCCACTGTCGAAGCGCTATCTACTCCCGCTGGCGTGGTTATCGATATAAGTCACGTAGCGTGGTTAGGTTGCAATATGTGGATTATCAGGTCAAATCCAAGGAGCAAGGATTCCCTACTCTTGGTTCCTTTTTGCATCCTGTTTGTGGCCTGATGTACGGATATGGTAAGCAGTCAGAGGCGTAACGGACACGTGCTACTTGGCGCACCGGGGTGGTACAGGTATTGGCTGTCCCTCTCCTGTTTATACTGTTCTCCCTTACACAAACGGACTCAAGTTACTGTTATGATGGACAATGTAAGTGAACCGCCGTCAACTGACTTGTTGGCTTCTAAGGTCTGGTAAGTTGCTTGATATTATTCATTTTCTAGCACCTGGTTTTTTAACACTGTATCCCAAGGTCAGAGCAAAATCACGGATGGCGTTACTCTTCCCGATGATCTTGTCAGAATGCAGAACAAAGAAGGCGACAATAACAAAGAAGCCAGCGCTCCTGATAGCGACAATGACCACGCTAAGCTTCAAGACATCAATCTCAAGCGAAGTCACATTCGCTAGTGATGATATGAGCTCGAAATTCTCATCCCAACGACCTCCATTCACAAAGGCGCGCTAAGCCCGGGCAACCATCACCGCCAGTTTCCGACTGATCTACTCCTGCTGAAAGCCAAGAGTTCAAGGCTAAGTCGCAAATCGTCGCTCACAGTGAGGTCTTCTCTGAGAAGAACGACGACTGGCTGTTCGATCATACCAAGTTCATACTGCGAATTGGCAACGACTACTTTGCCGCCAGTTCCCAACAGCGAGAATCACAGCTCAAGAACCTCGATCGTTCTTCCCCTGACCTCACACTTATTCCGCGACATCACTACTGTCCAGAGTTCAAACAAGGCATCAGCAAAGCACCCGATACCTTGTCGCTTCACGACGTATACCTCAAGCGACCCAGCCTTATCTCGTGGGATGCCAAGGATCCAAACCCTACGAGCATTGCAGATCTAGTTTTACAGGAAGCGGATATTTTCGAGACGCTCAAGAAACATCCGCATCCGAAACATCGTGCGATATTTCGGATGCTTAGGTAAGGACAATAACATCATTGGTCTTGTCTTGGGCAAGTACACCTCCAAACTATCCCACAAGGTGGCCGATTCTACTCATGATCAGAGGGTGAAGCTTTATGAAAGGGTTGAGAGAGGGGTGCGACACTTGCACCAGATCGGGCTCATTCATAACGATCTGAATCCTGCCAACATCATGCTCGATGGAAACATCCCTGTCATTATCGACTTTGACTCCTGCAGGCTCCGAGGGGAGAAGATGGGGGACAAGAGAGGGACTTTTGGTTGGGAGTTGGAACAAGCAGAACTTGCAGCACTAGAGAACGACTTTCACGGCCTGAAGAGATTGAAGGAATATATTGTCCACAACCGTTGAGTCAAAATGGTACAAAGAATCCCAAAAGTGATTTTGTGTTGCTTCGTGACACTTATGCTGTTTCTATTCACACCTCGAGTCCAAGTCTTCGCCTTGGCCTACGGCGTACCGCAGGTTATGGTTGAGTAGGGGCTGCAGCACATACTTGTCCTCTTCATCCACGGCATTGCCTGCTCTCTCGTATGAAGCAACAATTCGTTCGTCCTCCGTTTGTTGGCGGGCGCATTTATATTACTGACAAGTATTGAGAAGATCCGATGAGACTCGAACTAGCGACGGCGGCCGTTGGTCGTGACAATGAAGCTTAAAAGCTGAGGGTCTGATTCTCTGCCATCAATATTAGGGATTACCGCTATCCTGAACTTGCGACAACGTCGCATAAGGGTCTAATCGCATATTGCCTTTCCCCAATGTCTTAGCATGTGGGTTGGCCGGCTCAACCGTTGTTTCGATACGCGTTGATCAACAAGGGCGGACGCCGTAAGATCTAGACCATCGCTGACCTCATTTGCTCAGACGAGATGTCTTTGGCCATTTGGAATATATAAAGTCGTGCCGTATCGACGCGGTGGGCGAGGTTTTATAGTGTCGGAGGTCTAGGCGATTCGAGGTCGTTTCTGTTGGAGTTGATGATGAAGTGGCCATGCTCGGGGTTCCATCTTGTTTAACGCAGACCAGGTTGATCAGTTGACGGTCGGATGGTCCGCAAAAGGCAGGTCGCGTAGCTTCTCGCGCGTTATCGTAGAGGAGAGAGGGGCCAAGAGGTCGGCTGCTTCGTTGGCGCATGACACGAAGACCTGGAAAAGATATAATCCCGCAAGGCCTATGACAACAACAAGAGTATAGGAATTACAGGCGACGAAAACCCAGCTTTGGAGGCGGTTGCGAGGCTTGTTGACAAATGATGTTGCAAAAGCTGGGTCGGGGTTTTTGTCACAGGAGCAGGGGTTATTTGCCGGAAGAGCAATCAGATCAGGTTAGAGTGATGGCTCGACTGCTACATGAGGCTAGACCTGGTCAATGCCTGAACACCAAGATCTGGACCCGTAGAATTAACGTTGATCAAGCTCCAGACAACCACCAAATCAGAATTGGCTATTTGAGGTATGATATCCAAACACGGTAGTATCGTATTTAGCTCCAGATCTTTGATCGCCACTAGCCTGGGGCACAGTCTCAGTCAGGCCACAAGTCCCCATCGTAGCAATCATGTCCAGCGAGTAGGTCAAAACCCAGGGCTGCAATCAAGTAAGATCTTTTCTTTTTTAAGAGGTATTTATTCTTCGAATTAATCAGAGGCCTAGAAAGAAAGAAGCTGACCTTTGCCATCTTCACATCGTGTCTCAACCCCCCTGGCCGTCTTGCTGTTCTACCAATGCCAGGCCAACATCCCACAATGGTCACCATTTGACGAATCGAGTCTCTACTCCACTAACCCAGTGCCGCTGTTATCCCTCGCCGCCTTGCACCGATGAACGCGCACCAACTTGACGATAACGACGGGGTTTCACCCTGAGAGTAGTTGAAGTGCGGACATATTGAGATGGCGCTAAATATATGCGAAGAGTTTAAGAAGTGGAGTTCTGGCCTTGGACTACTTTAGCTTCCAAGCTTTCGCGAAGCCTCGTTTCTAAACTGGCGACACGCGACGGATCTGAATCATCACGAGTCGGGAAGTCAAGTCGATTTCAGACGCAAAATACACCCATCAATTGGGTCTTCTACACATAGCTTCGGTCTCGAGACCAAAGGTCCATCAACAGTCTGAAAACGCCGCAAGTTGTAGATGGAGCCAAGTCGGTGACAGAGTGGAACGCTTGAGAAGAATACTTCCCATCTACATTACTTCTGCACACATTTAGCCTTCTCAGCCGACTTCAAATTACCGTGAGTTTTCGGACTTGGACCTCGTGTGCAACTCCCATCAAAACATCAGAGCCCTACAAGAGTTCTGTCGGTAACATGAAACGTCAGCGCATTTCTTTTCACGAGGTTGCTCAAATAGCATTTGATCGCCTTGAAGAGTAGACTGAATTTAAACTTATGCTCTAAGGACAAGACTCAACAATGGGTTGTTCCAATCTGTGAAAGCTCATCACAAGGGCTTCTCAACAACATAACCATCTCTCATGGCACTCAAGGTCATCTGCACCTCTCTACCCCTGTCGCTCCTCCATCTCGGCTCTCAGTGCCATCGCATCTCTCTTCAAATCTTCGATCATGGGAATCACATTGCCTCTCAACAAGAAAAGGTTACTCTCCAGGGTCGACTGTCGCTGCTCCAGTGTCTGAACCTCAGGCTGGTCGCCAGGCACCTCGTCTGCAGGCGCCTCTACATCAGGCGTCGCTTCAGCATAGACCCGTTCGTAGTGGTCACAGGCTTCACGGTGGACTTTCGTCAACTAATCACAGTCAGTTTCTATCCAATTCACAGTAAGACTAGTGCTGCTTACCACTTTGACGACATTGGAGTCAACACCGAGTTTCTCTTTTGCTTCTCTCAAAGCAACAAGGCACTGGTAGATATCCTCATTGATGGCCCCAAGACGAAGTTGTTTCTCGGAGAGCTTTTCGGCAGGGGTGCTGGGCTGCTATTGATCAATACTCGGCATCAGACACTGATGAGGAAGAGCGTTGACTTACGACTTTATGGTGACTGTCATCTTCGGCACATGCGGATTCCTCGTTGCCACTACCAGCTCGACTGCCCTGGGGCTCATCGGCTTCGGGGATCGGGCTAACGACTCGGCCCTCGTCGTCCAGGCGTGGTGCTTGCGTGGGCCGCGGGGGGGAATTGGCGTCTGGCGATCGCCGCCGTTTCCTGCCAGAGGCACGTCGCCTAAAAGGCATTGCACGGTGATGTATTGTGAGAGGAGTTGCAAGTGAGTGAATGCAGGTGATTGTGAGATGCAAAGAACAGACGGCGATGGGGGTTTTGTAACTCTCATAGAGGCGATTCAACGCCAATCAGAGGTCGATGGTGGTTTGCTTGCTCTGGAGGCCATTCTGACGGGTAGTGACGTGAATGATGAGTGACCTGCAGTTATATCAGACGGTCACTCGAGCGAATGGTGCTCAACATGACGGTGGGAATGAGGACCAGCCTCGTAGGTACATCATCACAATCTGATTTATAACAATTCTAGCGCAAATATGTGTGGTAGACTGCTATCTCAGGTGTACTGCGGCCGTCTTGGGTATACCCCTGTGCGTTAAGGGCATTCTGCTGCTTTCCGTTTGCAACGGCTCGGGTACCAACAACTCAACACACACGCCCTGATTCACGGAAAAGCCGATGGAGCTCTCGGACTTTTCGTCTTGGTCTGAGCAATTTCCCTTGCCTGTATGCCACCCAAAATATTGAGCATCTGTTGTAGCTACTTACGCGACATCATTTGACTGTGCAAGACTATTCTAGGGTAGGCAATCCGACAAGGCGTGAATCAAGTCGTTTGGTCACGGTGTGCAAATATCACAGGTTTATATCAATATCTCCCTCTTTACTATATCTGGTAGCTGTAGGAAGGGTAGAATTAGGCTGTAGACACTTTGGTTGATGTAGTCAAATGTCACCAGTGCATTCTGCATCTGCTGGCAAACTTGTCAATTCGTCACGTAAACTTGAACCGTCTCAACATCAGAGCGCTATGACCAGATCTTTGCGAGGCAGCACGTTTGGAATGTCACATCTTATCTGCTTCCCGGTCACAGCCAACGCAGCATGATATCCGTGGGGAAGCGGAATCGTAGCGCCATGCTGAACTTGGCCATCTCAACACAAGTACATGGACATGCCATGATGCCATCCGATTTCGCTTCTGAGCAAACAACGGCTGCGGCTGAGATCCCCGGCAAGTGGCAGTGAGCTAGTGATGGTGCTGGGGGTGCGCGACAGCCCGAACCATCTAACGGTTGTTCAAGGCTGCAGAGGTCACGCTTCCTCCAAGCTGCGACGTTAAGGGAAAGCCAACAAGAGAGACCTTTCTGAGATGGTCTGGTTTCAGCGTTCCAGACGAGATACGACACGCCATAAAATGTTCAATCAACATGCTGGTAGCCTCTAAGAATCGGTATACGTCAGATGCCCATATCTACAAGGCGGTCGTCCAGACTTACTTGACTGAGACGTGAGAAAATAACTGAGCTAACGAACAAGACTCATTTGATTGGCTTTGCCTGTCGAGTGTAACAATGAGAGACGAAGCCTTAGATGTCAGGCAGTCTGTCACACAGCGCGGAGAAGATGAACAAGATAAAGTCCTCATTGCTGATATCAATGAGTCTAAGGTAAACCAGCATCGTGACTATTAAATACAATGTCGGACCTTGAATGTCAGCCTACATCAGCCCGCACACTCGCCATGGTTGCAACGCTCAAGTCCCTCGTCGCAGAAGTCAGGACAGAGGCTTGTAAGCTCAACCGACTCAAAGCCGGAGACTACACATCGCCAGCGGAATTACAAAAAGACATAAAGAACATCTACACGCTTCTTGATGCGAAGATCAAGGAACTTGAATCAGCTGTGGAACATATCGTTACTGCTAATGGACTCTCGAACTTGGACTCTATGAGGAAGACTGGTTCGATAGTTAACGTGTCGGAGGCGGCGCAGGGAGTGTTGGGCGATCCGACTCGGCAAACTTCAAATCAAGATCGAACTGCCACTTTTGAGAATGAGGGACAGCCAAGTACAAGCCGACCGCACGTTATTTCTGAGCCTCATCCAGATACCATTACAAACACAGCAAGTCCAGCTGCAATCCAGTCTAACGTTTCATCACCAGAACCCATACTGTAAAGCAACGCGAAAAGAGTAATCTCGAGGGCAGCCAAAGCAGCGGTGCACAAGCGACGAGTCAAAACTCGCACCAGCGCCAGACTGAAAAAGATGGCCAGTTAGAGTCGAGTTCCAGACGCTACAAGGAATACATCGATGGCCGCCATGACATACCAACCTTGGAGCTACAGCAGCTGGGAGAGGATCTCGCCGCCACAATAGATGCTCTCGCCTCTGACGATAATCAGATCCAATAGGCTCAGGTATCAGGTTTAGCAGAAGCTATGAAGCACCGTCCAGCAGACACATGGAACCTCGAACCGAGAGATGGCGGAGACGTCAACAGAAACATCATCACAGTTGACTCCGGAGACCATATCAGGATGAGAACAACCAACGAGGAGTAATCTTTCCATCATCCTGGTTCCAGGGCGTGAACCACCGCATGACAGAAGGAGAAGTAGCTCTTAAATTATCATGCTTCATCGACAATCCCGAACGTTCTATTCCCCACTACGCTAGAGTCATAAAATCTCCCCCGTGGGATCTCTGCCCTCTTGATGCTGGCAGACTCTCTGGGATTCAGGAGCTCACAAGGGCTAATGAGCCTTACGCGCGCTGCGGGTGGCCGAGGTCAGGGACTGCAATGCATAAAGAGGATGCCAATTTCGGATCAGTGAATGTGAGATTTGCTCGGCGAAGGTGTTTCTGCTCGTTGATACAAGAGACACAGACATGTTTGAAGATTGGGTCCGCGATACAATTCCTGATGCTCCTCTGAAGGGGAAGTGCTGCGATCAGTGGGTGCGCCATCTGAGTATCTTCTTCAGACCTGGGTAACTTGAGGGAGCAGGCGTACAGTTCACCATACTTACTAGTAGGAGATCTCATCTCCACGAAGCGCAACTAGTATTACCAAGTCATCACTATCCAAGATTCGCTCTCTCTCCATCAACTACATCGGCAAATCAGACACACCGAGCTTCTTTGACGCACAGAATCCCCTCCGCTGCTGTCAGACCCGATGCGGCCTTGTTTCTCTCTACTTGAGCGCAGGTTTCCATATTGAGATTGTGAACAATAAATCTCAAGAGGTAAGAAACGAAAAGCGCTTCATGACGACGACGACGAGGATCACTCAAGTGTTAAGGGGATGCGACCCGAGGAACCTAAGAATGAGCCCTTAAGCGAGAGAGTCATCAGAGATTTCTTACGAACTGCCGCTCTAAGCTAGAAATGCTAATGACTCTAGACCAAAACGAAGTTTACCTCTACAGGATGATGGCCTGGGTACTAAGCGACCAAGACAAGCAACAAATTGTCTCCCTCATGCTCGGCTTTCGAACCGCGCCGACTCCCATTTTTGAAAAGACCGATCTGAACGACAAGAACCGTCTGAATCTATACCTCAGGTGTTTCGAAGAGGCTGGGAAACAGAGCATACTCACTGAGTTCCAAGTCGAATATGCGCGGTCATGTCTAGCCAAATGCATCCACGAGGTTCTCCAAGAAGAAGATCAAGATCGAGTAAATGCAATACACATCGATCGTGTCTCCCAGAAGCTCGGCATGGATGTGGACACATTCATCAACATGAAAGATCACTATTATACCGGCAGGGCATGGAATAAAATGTGCGATGACTTCGATGGACTAATGCCGTTCAGCTGCTCATGGATACAATATCCGCCAGTCTGCATGTTGGATATCCTCGACGATGAATGGAGAAAAGTTGATGCCAAAGAATAAGTAGTCTTTACTTTATCTTCACATAAGGAGAACGCGTGCACCCGGTATCTCAGACCTGATCTTCGCCAAAAGAATGTATACGTGATTGTTCGCTTGCAGGTGGGAGAGGCAAATCAAGAGCCAGAGAAGGGGTAATGGTGTACAGTTCCTCTGCCGTCACAGACCAAGACTGGAGAAAACAAGAAAACCAACACTTGGCCGCCAGTATTAGTTCTAAAGGACGCTTTTCCTGGTCGGTAGTCTGCTGAAGCGAAGCCCACTTGATGGTATTGACATGATTTCAAGCTTCATGATTAAGGAGGGTTTCTCGGGGTATATGGTGACAAGTACGACGAATTTGACACGACTCCGACGAGGCAAAGCGAGCCTTGCTTGATGCCCTTACTGTGATGGCCCCCCTGTGGCAGTAAGTTCTGACTTTTAAATAGAACCTGAGTGTTGTCGTCCGATTACCAATGTTCTCAAGAACGAATGCCGTCAACACTGTTGGGCGAGGGATTCCAAAAGCTGTTGCCAAAATGCTTCCCTGCGCAGCTGATGTAGTGGTCAATCTCAGGGTGA
Source organism: Fusarium pseudocircinatum (assembly GCA_013396035.1). Classification (NCBI taxonomy): domain Eukaryota; kingdom Fungi; phylum Ascomycota; class Sordariomycetes; order Hypocreales; family Nectriaceae; genus Fusarium; species Fusarium pseudocircinatum. The sequence continues at coordinate 5,780 of JAAOAS010000608.1, read as the reverse complement.
GTATCCTGAAGGCCTGATCGGAAGCTTTCTCTGTTAAGCTCGTTTGCGACCACAATGTGCTTGGGGTCAAGTTCTGGTTGGCGTTGGGATAAGTCGAGGCCTGGAAGCTTGGCAGGATAGAAGTGAGACAGCAGATGTGCTACAAGAGCTCCCTGCATAAACACCGTCTGATGCTACTATCGTGCAAACACTGACACTGGGATAGATAATGACGGCTGATGTCTGGCAACGAGAGTTCTGAGAAATATGGTCGTTGCGTAGAAGTGGTTAGTGAGTATTTGAGTCAAACTGTAGAAACGTGAGAGGCACAATAAATGTCATATAGGGTCACTTATAGCTGTATCACTTTGAGCAAGATTAAAAATCTTTGACATAGGGCCTGGTGCCAAATGTAAACGATGCGGATGTTTGTATAGACCCATGAAGGAAGAAATGTTGCTTTATAGCCAGGGCTGAGATGATAGCCTAGGCTCAAACCTTCAGCAAAGTCCAAGTATTGAGGTCGAGGAGGCTATCTTTCTACTGACGATACTTGAGGTCTCTTCAAGGAAAGAGTCGAGTGTCCAAACCGGACAGAACTGGGAGCAAAGGCGGCTGTACGAAAGGGAGTTTGTCCTGTCTTTGCACTACAGAGCTCCATGATTGCCTAATTGAGGATGTGACTCACTGACAAGATGTAGAAACCTTTAGTTGATGGTGTTCGGACTTGAACTGACTCCAATATCAGGAGAACCTTGAACTAATTGACCCTGTATGCGCCGCTGTCTGCATCAGATCCATGGAGTCGTCGAAGACAAAACCCAGAGGCGCACATGAGGTAACGAGTTGATTGAGATGGCGGAAGTATTGAAGCTCTCTGTCGCTAGATAATCGCCGCCTCTTATTTCAGATTCTTTTCACGAAAAATGCCGACTCGTTGATGCACCCCCCTCCTCGGCCAACACTACCACTCTCCGCATGGTATATCCCCCACGACTCTTTCAACAGGATCATCATCCAAATAAAACATAAGGGAGTTTGGCGATTGAGGAGTCTGAAGAGTATTAATGGCCTGGGAAAGCTGGCAATGCTGAACCGGCGGCATTTGTGGTTCACCTACGCAAGATGGATTGGCATGCTAACGGCGGACGTTTCGAAGCGGCGGCAGTGCTACTCAATTGGAGAAGTCGATCTGACATGCTGCTGAGAAATACACCGACGGCCAAAGCCAGTAAAGATATTGCAACATCAACAGGCATTCTTTCTGCTGAAGCTTATGGTGACTTGACCGAGAAACTACCACGAGGGGATCAGGTAAACGGATTCTACGCGGTTCTAGCCTCAAAACCAATCAAGGCTCATTCAACATGCGTAGACAGCCTCGTCGAATCTCGAAGGTTCGGCGCTGAATATGGGTAGTTAACTTGGTGTATCTGAGCGTTTTGAACTTGCGACACGAGCCGGGTAGGCGTGATAATCGGGTGACCTTGGCTTGGCTGTTGGTGTACGAGGGACTGATGAGGAATATCTGCTGCTACTGACCCAGTTAAGTAAAGACTTGAGCTTCATAACCATAGGTAAACCGATGGCCCGCGACGTTTATTACCTAGACGGGCTATTCTACTGCGTTCCAGGGGATGGTGATTCCAGTGCTGCTGTTGGAATTACTCACATGAGGATAACAGCTCCATCGGCTGCCTCAAGAACTCTGCTCGTAACCTAGGCAGCTTCAGCTGGCGAGGCTTATTGTGATCCAAAAACCAAGCCAGGATGTATCTCAAGCGTTTATATCATTTCAGCCAAGATATGAATTGGGCGGGCAAGGATCGAGGAACCGAAGTTGCTGATGACAAGCGGGCCGTGTTGCGCCGAACGCAAATGGCGGAGACCGAAGAGAGGGGAGTGGTGCAATCATTAGGTTTCTTGTAGACAAGTTCTCAATAACGGCTCGTCCTCAGTAACGCGTTTGCGCTGATCGAAGACGCTACGGTCGTTGAATTGTAGTTCCTGGCGTGATAAAAGCGTAATGTTTCGTTGGCTGTGTGAACACCTCAAGCTTCAAGTTAGGTGATGCGATGGGCCAGTGCCTAGCACAGCCAATTCTGATATAGCGACAGTCCAATATGAACTCAGCGAGGCGTGCGGAGAGTTCATGACCAAGATGATATGCTTGAGTCGTGGAGATGATGCGTTTGGCGATGGGAGATCGAACATGGGGAGTGTGAAATGTCGTTGATGGTCCGGTACAAGTTGCTGGATCGAATCGACGGCTTCAACAATAGTGAGAGCTCAACCTTACAGAGACAAGCTATCAATTATCGGCGCAGGCAACTCAACCCCTCGCAAACAGTTCCGGGCTTTGTGTTCATAGGTTAGTAGTCAATTTCTCCAGATCAGATCCGATTTCTCGAGGTGCAGTCGTTTGGCATCAGTGGGTTACAGGGCAACCCCACTGGAGCCTGGCCAGTGGCACATTCAATTGAGCCCCGCCGATTGAACCAACAGCGCCACCGCCTCAACCAAACCACTAGAGCTGTACACCGAAGAGCCCTCTCTGCGTTCAAGATCGTGGAAGACTGTAGCGAAAGCTATTAAATGTAATGAGTTTGAGTTGGATATCTTGACACCGATTAGATGAGAGCCCATAAAGAAAAGAAGCCGTCTTCTTGGGAGTAGGAGGAGAATAAGCGATGACTGAGACCAGACTCGGTGATGCCAACTTCAATACGACCGAGAAGACGGGGTTCGACAACAGAATGTGCATATCTGATTCCAAGAGTGTCGATTCTTCCCCTAGATAAACTGTAATCTAAACATTTCTTGGAGGTAGCATTGTGGCGCTTGAAGGAGTGACTTTGGTGGTATTCAGTATCCGGAAGCCAATGTCGTGGATCGCTTCTGCTGGAATGACCAAGTCCACGCGTGCAAATTTCCGTAGCAAACCTTTCTCAAACGAATGAGACGTCTCAATTTATCCCTAGGACGTATGCTGACTGAGATCATGCTGGTGAGGAGCGGCATTCTTGTCTTGGCGATAATATGAATTGCGGCGTTGCCTGAAGACGATGTATAATGTAACCTAGGTCGATGAAGGGACCTTTTCGTCGCGTTTCGACTTTGCATAGTATTTCTTTCAATAAGCAGACATTTCTAGAAGCTGATATGACTCCGTTGGCGATGCCAGTGGCTGGACGCTTCGGAATTGGGGACGATTGAATCAGCAACCCAATCATGCGCTCTGTCTACAGACACATATGATGATCAACGAGACTATCCCGCAAGGATCGACTGCCGAAACTAAGACGAACCCTTTCTCAATCCTTCATTAGTGCTAAAAAAAAATGTAGGCATTTTCCATACAGCTCACAGTTGAGGCCATAATCACAGTCGAGTACATACAAGATATACAGCACAAGCATCTATCATTGTGATACCATGAACATACCTACTTCTGCATATACCTCTTGTATCTAGAGTTCTTTGTCCAGGTTCTACTATATTCTCAGATAAACATGTCTGTCTACACACCAAGCACCACAAAAGACCAAGGCTAAGAATGCATTTCTAAACGCAGATGAACGAGCCGGGGGCTCAAGAACTGTAATGCACCAACAACTTGTAGACCTGGAGTTGAGTTTGAGCACTACCAGTAGGAATTGGAAGGCTGTGAAAGGGACTCTTGCGATGATTCGATCCGACAAGCTCTCCAGTATGCCCTTTGACGATTCTAGAGGGGAGGGAGGGATTCAACGTGAAAGAGAGAGTGACAATCTTTGGCCTAGTAATCTGCGCTATTGTGTAGTGCCATTGTGTAGAGTGCCAATAACCCTAGCTATTCCATGACCGTGGTTCCTCGGCCATCGCCTTGGCCTCTAGGGATATGGTGACCGCCTACATGCTTCAAGTTATGAGATTCAACATAATTCGTGTTCCTGGACACGAGTTTCTCATTTTTGGCTTCGATTATCTCCAGGCCTTTATTCTCAGTTCGAGTGATAACCTTCTGGTATTGGGAGATAAATAATGAGGTACAAATTATTATTCTACCCACGATTCAGGCATAGCCTTGTTCAGATCACCAGATGCCCACCATGATTGTTCCACAAAGTGAAGCCCCAAAAGTTGGTCATCCATGCGACCCAGGACCTAATAGGTCTGGCTAGCGGCTAGTCATCTGTAGAGCCCATCTGGCAAGCCTGGGCTACATAACAATGGACGTTATGGCGCTGCTAGACTGTGTTAGATGACAGAAAGGTGGGGGATGGAGGCAGGGACCTTACCAGTGTCGAGAATGTAGCAAGCTAGGCTTGGGCTTGTTTGGAAAGACGAGTTCGAGATGGACATCCGAGTTCCAAGACTCCCCTCTACGTCACTCCTGACACTTCCTCGTTCGGGTACGGATGTTATGTACGGGATCGAATGCGACGTATCTGCCCAGGAGAATCTGCCTCGCCTTGGGGCCGAAGAAGCAAGGTTGGCATTTGTTGGTGTTGGGGAACTGGACCTGTGTTAGCAAGAAGCCATCAAACTTGAGGTGGGGAAATACTAGCGTGAGACTACAAGCTGTTGAGAAGCGGAACTGTCTTCTGACAAATGTCTTGGAGACCCTTCTTCAACCTCTCAAGGCTTTCGAGTTGCCGTGGTGGCTTTCAGGGAGAAACGGCTTGCAGTCTGCTCTCTCAGTCTGCACCTTTTGCTTCGGCTGCATGGCGGTTACTCGCCAATTGGGAGACTTTTTGGCGGTTGAAGGAGGTGTTCGTCTTGTGATAGGTGTGTAGATCGATGCTGGCCCTGGTGTCGACATCGATATCGTCAAAGTTTCCAGTCACGCGCGATTGGGAACGTTTCTTGCATCTCAGGGCACGATGCTGTCCGGGACGGTACCAAGTCCTTAGCTGGATGTTCGTTCCTGTCAGAGGACGGTACGTATCTTGGTCTGGTGGTGTTCGTCTTGGGATGAGTTTTCGTGGAGGTGAGGTCCGGGCTGGTCATGTGGTCAGTCAGGCGACAGTTTTGCATGAAGGCAGAGGAGGTTGTGGTTGTCAGGGCATCCCGAGCGAAGTAGTCGCTGAGTAATGTGAAGGGGAAGAGGAGGAAGTAGTCCGACAATGGTGAGGGTAAGGGCGAGGGCGAGCACGAGGACGAAGATGATCGACGGGGGGAGGCTGTGATGAATATGCTTGGCAACCGCCATTTTGATTGCTTGTTGATGCCGACAAATATGAGGACTCTCGGATGAATGGCGTCGTATTAGCTACATGAACTAATCTAGGGTATCTGCCCCAATTCCTTGTCAAGATGATGGTGTGATGCTTATCGTCGAATTCTTCTGCTGAGAAAGAAGCGACGAGTTGGAAATGAGAAGCTGGGCGGGGGGTCCAACCATCGAGAGTGTGATGGCGACTGTGACTGTCAGTCATCTTCGAGTTTCAGGGTATGACCATTCTGTCGGCTTACCTTCGCCGCGATACTCGGGTACCGCCATAATTGCTTGCTGGCCCCGACGAGAAGATGCGGACTCTCGAGTGAACATGGCATTGTGTGGTGATGCTTCCTGTCGGGCTCTTCCTGCTGAGAAAGATGCGACGAGTTGGAAATACGAAGCTGGCCCTCTTTCTTCTGGAAGTTCGGCCGATTTCGATGGTCGGATTCTTGCTGAGAAAGTTGCGACGGGTTGGAAATGAGAAGCTGGGCGAGGGGCGGCGATTGAGAGTGTGATGGATACTACAAATATTAGTGATCAGAGAGTACAATCCTTCCATCGTTGAGGGGCTAACTCACCTTCGTCACGGTACTCGGGT
>JAAOAS010000607.1:0-10545 GCA_013396035.1 Fusarium pseudocircinatum | reverse complement strand
TGAGAGCTTAAATCAGCACAGACAGGCTTAGTGCTATTTATAGGAGGTGATTGATGGTGTAGCAGAGCTTAGAATTTGTTTTGGTGGATATAGATAGCTTGATCTGTGTAATTCAACATCGCACTGATTTTACCTACGAACAATGCATGCCAATCGTGATATGATGTCTTTGACATGAGCAAACATAAGTGCATTTCCTTGGTATCCTTCGCTACCTGAGCTTATTCTCTTCCTGGCCTCGCTTCCCTATGTGAAACCAAGGTGTGTCATTAAACGATACCAGCTCGGAGTAATTCCCAGCGATGCTAAACCAATATACAGGTTAATTCCCTCAGACAATGAGGCATGATATTGACGCTACTCTTCGAGACATTTTTCTAGGCGCCCTGCCGATCATCCGTAACAGTCCATTCTTCAAGCCATTTTTTCACATGCAGGTCTCCCTTCGAGCCACTATCGAATATGTTAAATCCCATCATGTTTCTCGATTCAACATCGATCTGCCGTGCCGCGTTGATCCAAAGGGCATGCACGATGAGACAATGGACATGCCAGCCCCCCAAAAGGCTATTGATCGCAATTGCCAATATATTCATGGCATTCTCTATATCACGTAGCACCTGGGAGAAAATATTGGGCTGGGAGTGATAAGTGTCAAGAAACGTAGTGAGAAATGAATTCCTACTGTATTGAAATCGCCTACGGAAGTTCGTATAAGCACGATGAGATATAAGAAGATGCATCCATACGCTTATTTCTTCCCATTGTTTCCCCATAGTATCTATTCAACTTTCTACACCTCTCAATCCACAGTCAACCATGTTTCTCGCTGCCATAATTCTGTTCATTTTCAGCAACGCGGTAGCGTATGCTCAGTACTCGCACCAACATTCTCGCTGCGCCATCAACGACCCTACTCCCGAACAAAGGGCCAACGTGAAGGCGCTAGAGGATATTGAGAAGATTACCAAGATTGAAACCTCAGAACATATCTGCGTCGATACCTACATCCACGTTGTGACCTCAAACGCATCGGAAGCCATTTCGCAACGACAGGTAGCTGCCCAGTTCAAGGTTTTAAACGCAGCATTCGCACCTCACAATATCTCATTCAATCTGAAAAACACAACCTGTACCACCAACTCAAAATGGGCTGGTGGCGACGATGAAGTCGGGATGAAGCGAGAGCTACGCCAGGGCGACTACAGCACTCTCAATCTTTACTTTGTCGATACTGCACGGCTTGGTGACACGGCCGCTCTAGGCTATTGCACCTTTCCGGCAAACACCACAACCGGCTCCGACGTCTTCATCCGTGATGGCTGTGTAATCGAGGCGCAGAGTGTCCCCGGTGGCGATGCTGCACCATATAACTTGGGCGGCACGGCAATCCATGAAGTCGGGCATTGGTTCAGTCTTTTTCACACCTTCGAGAATGGATGCGACGCTCCAGGAGATTCTGTCGCTGATACCCCGGCTCAAGGAGAGCCGACAAGTGGCTGTCCTACACGAAAGGACACTTGTCCTGACATACCTGGTAACGACCCAGTTCATAATTACATGGATTACTCATATGAGTAAGTGATTTGGCACGAGATTCAGCTGGATCACCACTAACTTCATGCCACAGTATTTGCTACGAAGAGTTCACCCCCGGCCAAAGACTCCGGATGCATAACTCTTGGGCTACTTACCGTCAGCGACACGCGACAGGCTATTCTGGTTGAAGAAGCTCTGATTGACGATGGAGTTTTATTATATATTAGACCTGCTTTAATAGTTGAATACGGCCCATGTTCCTATCTTATTGCCATCTCATAAAGCTCTGAGGCCCTTGGATTGTGATGATCAGCCTTTGCGTGAACGGTTCGTCGAGACCTGCGTATTGAGCATTGTCTGTACTGAACTTGACCTCAGCGTCTTGGATCAAGATGTACCCAGTGTAGACTTCTGGCACTGTAACTTGCTACGAGTGACTGAATGTTAACACTGGTTACTCTGGATCTGCAAGGTCAATATCACTTCAAATATGATAACTTGACAATCATTAGATATCAAAATGCCATTAATCAAGCAGCAACTGTTAAAGTTAATGAAGTTTAGATCAATATCAAGCAGGAGGGTTAGTCTATTGTTTGACAGTGGAGGATCAACTTTAGGGTGGTGTCGTTTCGTTAGAACCAGCTGCATGACGATGCCTTCTTGGGAACCTCTGAAGGCTCGCCAAACTTACAAATCTGAGCCAACAAGATTTCACTGATGTATAAGTGATACATGGCGTGAAGAAAAACGTAACAGGCCGATCACGAGATCGTTCACAGGCAGACGAGGGACTTGAAAGATGCAATCGTCTAAAGGAAACAGCCCCAAAGTGAAGGACTGATTATGTGCAAGGAAAGTAATTGGCAAACTCCTATTATAAAAACGCCCAGCACTTATACAAAACGCTTGATTCTGGGAATCGAAATCGCAGCGACACTGGCTTGACTGCCAAAAGTTCAAAGCTTCAGAGAGCCCGATCACCCCTAGAGGCTAGAGCTTTGTTCAGGTCCCTGTCTTGTTTGAAGAGAATAGCAATCTCGACATAAAGCCTGCCCCCGTTGTGATCGCTGCCGCGATAAGCAAGCAGTAAATCCAGGGCAATTGCCGCATCTTACTAGAAGAACGCCGGGCTGTTGACCGTTAGACGCTGCCTTGCTCCTAGAGAATATCGACTTACCAGGTCTGGCTTGGCAACCTCTGTCGACGCAATCATCGGTCTCGTCATGCGATTAGACATACCGATCATGTGTTGTTGAGGAGGTCCTGGGCCTGATTGAGCTCTTAGGGAGGATTGCAGTGAATTGACTTGCTGCAGTAATTGCTTGAGGATTTCCTGATTTCTAAGCATTTCATTGATATCCTGCTCTCTGGGTAGCCTTGCTGGGTTCACCTGTGCGGTGTACTGTTTTGAGACAATTCTCCGGTTGACCTCAGCGAAATTCAAGATAGCATGGGAACGTGACATGATCTATTCATAGTTAATACTATTGTGGACAACGGTGATGTGATGTCTGGCTTACTTGATCCAATATCTCTCTATAGGTTTGGTTTCCAGGATACGAAGCCACAACATCTTTGTGCCGGGCCTGTGTAGCTGGGCTGAAAATGAGGGTGTGTGCATGAAGATTTGGGAATACCGTCGAGGAAGTAGGGAGACGACTGGGTAAGTTGAAATCGGGGTGAATGGGCTTGGGAAGAGAAGCTCTCTCTACCTTGGTGGGCGATGGGCCACGGGATGAAGAGGCCGGTGGAGAACCCAAGCCACGATGACTGTTGACCCGATGGGATTTGAGAATCTCTGCTAGAGACGGCGGCCTCTGGTGGTTGGAAGGACCCGAATCATCTGGAGATCGGGATGATTTCATGGTGCAGGCCTATGGACCTGTTGGAGTGGTGAGAAACTGTCCGGGCAAACGGAAAGGGGGAAATATAGCCCTGTCGACTGTGGGGGTGATATAGATACCTAATCAACCTTGCAAAAAGGTTGGTGGCGCTTCGGCGTGTCGGGTAAGATCCCGAGTGATGCCAGGAGAGCAAGTCACGGGGCGGAATCGACGTGGCACAGAAAGCCCGATTTATGGGTTGAGTGACCAACTTATCTTACTTGATCAAAGTAAGACATGTTTCTAAAAGCAGTTAGCGCTCCGATGTCTCAAAGACTGCCCCATGTACATGCACCAAGACTCTTTCCTCCCTCGAACTAGCTAGCAAAGATCCGGGATCCTGTAACCCGTTCATGCCTGGACCCACCGATACAGTATTCGAGAGTTGCCGGTCATCTGGTAAGACTAATTAGTCAGCATAAATTGAAAGCTTTGCCTTTGGGACAAGGATTCTGTGCGAATGACCTGCCATGTATGAAAAGGCATGGCCAGAGTGTATTAGAGTAGAGCAAAGCTATGTATCAAGAAGATGTAAAAGTTAGAATAGTTAGCTGTTAGTATCAGATCTAGTAGAGAGAGCCAAGGTTGTACAAGGATTAAAAAAGGACGGAGACGGAAAGTTTAAAATAAATTGAAAGTTAACCACCTGAAACTAATGTGACAATCTATTGACTAAACCTTTCCTAAGCATTACAAGTAGTTGGACAAATACATGCCGCTTTGCCATTATCCAGAAATGAGTATCCTTCCAAACGCTATAATAAACGCCATATCATACAGTCCTTTAATTTCCAGTAGTTACTGCTCCTTGCACTGAAGGCCCCAGCTCATCGTCTGAGTTTCCCATCATTATTCCCAGCATGAATCAAAGGTATACCCGGTATAAGGCAACGACTGACTGCGACCCTGTGCAGCAGGGTTGATTTGCAGAGGAAGTGGCTGATTCGTGCTGGGGGCTGGGCTTGACTGAAAATCAAACACGCCCTCCCGGCCACCGTTGAACATATTGCCCATAGTCACGGACTCAGGTAAATCAGATAGGGATCGTATTGGCAGTGCATAGGAGTTTGAGCTCCACGCAAAGCCGAGATCTGCTTGAGACAGAGGGTCTACGCTCTCTGAAATGGATAGAGTTGATGGGATGGACATGTCTGCCAAAGTTGAGAACTGTGAGATAGCAGGGACTTCTGAGAGCTGCCCTCTCTGGGTTGAATCAAAGTCGACTGCGTTTGGATTTGAAACTAGTCCCATGACTGGAGCATCCCAACCTGGGAGACTCTGGCTTCTCATATTGAGATTCAGTTGGTCTTCCCCTGCAGATACTGGAGAAGAATGATGTTGGAAAGGATAAGCTCGAGGGGCTGTGTGACTGAAGCTGCACGAACCGCTCACTTCAGATGCATAGCCATCTGTCCACGGGATCCCAGTGCCCATGGGGGCTGCTGAAGTTGTAGCTCTCATTTTGGAGGCATCTAGAGGTGGCCTTTGCCCGTCCAGGTATCGCTCCATGCTGGCAGAAGTCTGTGCTAGATCATATGCATCTAAGCCTCTTTCATCAGAAGGAGAGAACCTGGCTATTCGAACGAGATCAGAGCCATCAGCAGACGACTGGCCCGTCAGGTAAGAGCTGCACTCTTTCTTCAAACGAACGCAGCTGACGCAACGAGCTTGAGCGTCAGAAGCAGAGGCGATGCATCGTATCTTGCGATGCCTGCACTGTTCTGAGGAAAGGTCAGATTGATGGGTGAACAAGTCAAACGCCGGACGCGGGGAACCTTGCTTACTGCACGCCGATGAAGCTCGCTTATAGCCGAGCTTCGGTCTTGTTTTCGGTTCCTCAGCTTCTTGCGAGTCTTGATGCACGTCCATATGATATTGGATCATGCCTGGGACTTGGCAAGTATCAAACGGACTCAATTGATAGTTTTCATGTGAAGATTGAGTATTTTGAACGTCTAGAAGGTCTGGTGTGCCAAGCTGATACGAGCTGAAAGAATTAAAGGACATGATGGAGGGGAGACTGGACAGGCTGACAGGCATGGATGCCGGGTATGCTGGCAGAAGTGCGAAAGCTTGTATGTCGATCGACGTGTAAGCTTTTGAGCAGGTAGGGAGGAGAGGGGGTCTTGTGATGCTAGCTGCACTGGCGATGTAACATTCAAATGGCATGTATGTATTGTAATGACAACAAAATCAAGTGTGAGTGCATGCCATCACCGCGGGAATTGCTAGGCGGTAAATAAAGATCTAAGGAGAGAATGGTGACGGAATGCAGGTCGGCAATATCAACAACTGGGCGGAATTGAAATCAAGGTATGATTGAGGCGGACGGCATATCAGAGGTACGTAGGCCTGTCTGTGATAAAGCAACCCCCCTGCTTACATGTGTGGCACGCGTGAAGTTGGTTGGTGTGGGGAACCCAAGGCCAAGGGTAATTCAAGGGGCAGTGACAGTCAGCGAGTGATCTGCGATCTGGCACAGATCTGAGGTACCGGCAGGAATTCCCTCATCGAGCGACTCATTGAGAGAATGGATTTGTTGTCGAGACGTGCATGAAGAAAACAGAGTAGTATCAAGTGCAGAAGTGAGTTTAAACTCTTACTAAACCAGGCACCGAGCTACCACTAGGTAACAGGCGGTTCGACTGCCACTAGGGAAGAGCCGCCAGATCCCATCGACAGTCGATCGGACGCTATCTGCTGCCGCTGTGATTTCTCCGATAGAAGTTTCCTTGGTGATTTTTAGTTTCAACAAGTCTGACTCGATCCCTGCCCTTCCTTTGTTGACTGTAGGCGAAGATGCGGCACAGTCACGATCTTAGTGGGTAACTAAGATCCGTACAGGAACCAAAAAGGGGTTGAGGGCCGGGAATAAAATACATAAGGTAGTGTTCGTCTTTCTTGTTTGTCAGAGGCTGGCATCGACTTTGTGTCATAGCGCACTTCAAGGACCTGTTACTCCGGTTTTCAGCCCCATCTACAGAGTACCTTGAAAATTACGCGGACAGTTGAATTAGTGATTGGCTATGTACCAGTTCTCTATCGAGCTAATGGTTAATAATATATTAGTGATCAAGGTGATGTAGACAGGGGCATTGTCTCGCGGCATTGTTCCGTAACCACTCGGCTTCTGCACTAGACTTCCTAGACAGGCACTAGCCTCGCGTAGTGAATATCCTCAGAGCCAATCAAGCACCCCTCACATCTGCAGGAGTCCCATCATCCATGGCTCGCGGACTCTCCCCGTGATGTGATTAACATACTGCTCAAAACCTTAAAATAGTGGAGACAAGGTGCCAAGATTTGTTGGCTTGATTATCTCGTTGAGATGTCATAAGCTTTAAGTATCAATCAATCAATAACGTGCCTAGATGTGCTGTGTCACGTAAAGTGAGATTGAAATTACAATGGCAACAATGATAAGATTTAGTACAAGAATAAAAGAATCTCCCAAATGACTCGTCATCTGAGATTATAATATACAGTTCAGTGCTGTTCTTCCTTGGGCTTTGCAATTCCTCTCTCAAACCCGTGAGATTCCCCCTTCACAAAGGCAATTGTTTTGAGAATTGTAACATAGTCGAGTCGAGATCAAATGCGCACGCTCATCCATGAACCCGCCAGTCTTGCAATGTCATCCCCTTGGACCTACACGTAACGCGTCGCTTCCTGGTGCGGTCCTCTTCTTCAATCACAGCAACCGCTGCAGGGACAAACTTGATGCTGCGATAGCGCTTGTTGCGCCGCGCATGCAGCCTTCGGTGAGTCTGAAGGTTGTCATAGCGATTGAATTGATCCTTTCCGCAAAACTCACAGACGAAGTTGTTTTCTCCTTCACCGTGATGCCTGTGGTTTTTGTTAGACATGCTTCTCAAGTTTGGAATTGCACATACGTTTGCTTATGTCGCTTAAGGTGCTCAATGCGCTGAAAGGCCTTGTTGCATCCTGGGTACTCACATGCACCCGTTGCCTTTTTAATGATCGTTGCTCGGAAAGCAGAAGTCTCGATTTTCTGCTTTCTGGGTTTCGGAGCCTTCCGTTGAAGAGACATTGGTGTCTCGTCTGCGAGGCTGTGCATCTGTGGTGAAGATTCCATGTCATAGATCGACCCGGAGTCCCGCAGCGGGCAAGAACTGAGTGGGTAAGGGTCCTGACCAAGACAGTTTGAGACATCTGAGACCCGCCTCTCGGAAATGACTGAGGGCGAGCTGTCGATGGAACAAGACAATGAAGGCACGGAAGCAATGCTCCCAGAACGGGACATAGCCTGGGGAGATAGTATCGTATCGACATTGAAGTAATTGTCGCTTGTTCCTGGGGTAGTGGGCAACGGGAATGGACTGATCGGACCGACTGGGCTGATATCGACCTTGCTTGTATATGGCAAGTGCTGGTAGTCCATGTCCACATACTGTTGATGTAAAACAGGTTGATACGACAAGCCTCCGGTTTCAGAACAGGTACTGTCTGACATGAATGAAGAAGCTGGACATGTCGTATTTGTCCAGTAGTATGCGTTGTTGTAGAGTTCGTTGTAATCCAAGGGGACTGATTCCATCCAGTCTGATCTAGGCGATGAGGTAGGGGTGACAGGGGCATCAGGTGACGAGGCAAAGGCAAAGGATGTGTCGATTGGTACAAAACACTGACTCTCCATGTTGAGAGTATGGTCCATGCTGAGCTCAAGGCCAAGCTAGTGAAACGATTTGGTGCAAAAGATTCAAATGTTGGAAAACCTCGGTATAGACTGTGAACTGGTGTGCACACTGTAACAAGGAACCTAGATATCATAGAGGATGGGGGTTCTTAAGAACAAAGGATATAGCAGATCTTGCCTCCAATATTTCCTCATCATGCAGTAACAATTCATAGCATCATGACAGAGAATATGCATCACAAGTGACGGCTCAAGCTGAGACAAAAGAAGGCTGCCACCCAAAAGGCCCGAAGAGTATTGGTAAGGGCCTAAATCCAGGTTATGGCGTGAATTCCCATCTGGCGGCGATCGAGATCTTGGATTCTATTAACACGCAGGCGTTGTAGACGCAACAGTTATCTCGAGCAGGGTAGTCCCTCTGGCATGTCGATCAGGACATTTCAGGGTCTTGGCTCGGTTTGATCATTTACCAACCACTCTGTCGGCTCAAGTTGGATGCATCACGGCAGCACCACCATGCAAGCCAGGTCGCATCGACGGCAAAGTGCTGCATCTACGATACGCGAGACCGCTGATCGAGTAGCCTCGTCTGGTTAAGCCTCAGTTACCGTAAAGTAAATGTCCACTAGTGGCTCAAGATTCCCTCCAGATCCTTTCTCATCTGAAATCTACCCAGATGCTGATATCCATCCTTATCTCAAGGCAAATATTTGATTTTAATTCCTTCGCTTTTGTCGCTTTCTCCTCCCGATAATCACAAACACGGTAGGGCGTGCCACTTCCGGGCCGTACTAACAACCAACCCATTGTACGGAGACAAACCTCCTGTCCCGTGTTTCATTTCTTGTTAATGATGTGAGCCGCCGGCTCCGATATATGTCGGCGCAAAATGAGACAGTCCCTGCAGATCCTTACTCCGGACGACTTCTACTGCATTTCTCTACCCCACCACCGAGAACCCCTGTTGCCGCCTTCAGATGGAATCCGGGGTATGGTTCACATCACTAAGATCTCAGTTTTCGGCAATTAACAACGTCGATCTTGACTCACTTGTTCGGCACGCCCTTTTCTATTGGGGCACAGACCAGCACACGCCGTGCGAGGGAGCGAGAGTCAGCTGGACCGGGGGGGGAGAACAAATCTCGTGATTTAGCATCCCTGTAAACTGAAGAGTAATCAGGGTAACATAATATAATAATGTCTCATAGGGCCCCTCCATCCACGGAAACCCTGACCGCGGAACTGGATCGTACGCAGGTTGGTGGAAACTAAGCCTTTTTGCGCGTGGGCGTATTGTAGCCACAACGTGAGATAGTGAGATGAGAGAACAAAGCCAAGGCAGGGAGAAGTATGTCATCCGACCACTATTCGCTTACAGGTGGTCACAATAAATTCATAGAGCCCATTTTCTATTTGTTGGCCACTGAGAAAAAGCAATAGTCCTGTTACATAGTGCCTACCGCCTGAATTTCTCAGATATCCTCGGATACCAATCATCCGGTACAGCCTGAACAGCACCGCAGTACCCCTCCATTAGTTTGTTCCCACATCTCGCCCCACGCCCCTCCAGGTCGTAAGCCCGTCCTGCAGGGCTGGGCTGTTTCAACCTTGTTCTTACTGTACCCAGCCGCCCTTCAAACCGGCCGAGGCGAAAGGCACTGTCTATGACGTTAGAATCACGCCTGAACAGACTGCACCAACGAACACAATGACTTCGTATCGCTATCGCCATTATTACATGTGTCTATCTATGTATTACCGAATGCTTTACAAATCAGGTGGGCGATGCCCTAGCTGGGCCACTAAATTCGGGACTTGAAACAGTCTCGTACAAGTATGGACACATTTGCGCCTCATTTCGAAATCAATAAAGCTTATAGATTCCTTTGTTTATGTAGATCCTGTCAATATTGCTTTCGACTATCTTTTATTCTCCGACTACCCCAAAGCTCATTTCCCTCGTCTCATATCATCACGATCTTCGCCGTTGGGTACGATAACTGTCTAGTTGATCGGGTACTCAATGACCACGATCAGTATGAGATCCAATTTCCCGGAGCATGGCCTGAGGGCATATCGGTATGCTGTTACCGGCCCTTCTCACCCTTGTGTTCAACAACATACTCCACCGACCTCAGACATAGGAAGCCCGGATGTCAAGACTGAAGGTAAGCCCTGTAAAGAAACTTATCATGCAAAACTCCGATCGACTGATGATTCCAATAGACAGCGATATCGAATCCCAAGATGCACCCAGTCTTGCAAGTGTACCATACCTCGTCCCTCCACCTCCCAAGGGTTGTTCAATAAGGCTACCGAGCATTGATGCATTTGATCGAGGAGTTAAGGCTACTGCACTATTAAGTAGCTACACAAGCGATCATTCCCAAGGCTTGGTTCTTCCAAATCCCTCTCAACTGATTGCCCATGGGTGCCGAAAGCCGCCGCCGCCTCCTCCTCCTC
>JAAOAS010000595.1:0-18142 GCA_013396035.1 Fusarium pseudocircinatum | reverse complement strand
GGGCTCGGCGTCTACTGGACAAGCGCACGGCGCACTCCCCTCCCCAACGCAACCGGGTCAAAGGCAGGCCCCGTCGTCTTCTGGACCTGAATGCGGCCCAAAGTGGGGGATGGGGCAACAATTGGCAGGCCAAGACAGTGGATATAAGACAAGTTACAAACAGGGCGCAGAGTCAAGGCTCAGAAGTGCATGAATCGAATTCTCACCAATATGTACAAAGACAGCTCCAGATGTTTCATGATGAATCAATCATTCAAGCTGTTTGCTTCCTTCTTGATGTTTGCATGACCTCCGTACACGTCTTCTACCGTCCATCACTGCCAACATATTCCAGCCGGGGTATCCCAAATACCAGACCTAAAAATCTCTCAGCACTGACCTACATGGTAGTACCTCGTAATTTAACAGGCTCGGGTCTCCGATTCGGTTGTTTCTTGAATCACGTCGCAATCGGGTAACTACCACGGATAATGCTCCAGGTATCAGCATCCTGACATCCATCCCAACACATTGAGGGTTGCCCTCTACTAAGCTAGCAGGCTAGGCCATCCGCATCCCCAATGTCAATAGCCGCCCTTGCAATGACGATCTGGACAATGGCCTGCCGATCACAGCGGGAATTCACACAATATTTTCCAACATCACTACGATCTTTAGAATGTATTATGTCTTCAATGACATACATCTCGTGGATGAGTTTTCTTGGAACCGTTGAGATGAGTAATCTGATTCACCAATCTAGGGCTATGGAAATTGACTCCATGGGAGTAAAAAGATGAAGCCTACCTAAGTAGGTACCTGTTGGTTACATTGAGGAATATTGCTGTTACTTCTATAATATCAGTCTTGCCGTACAAGAAGTGATATAAACATGTATGCAGGTATGTTTGGACTACCGGTAACTACATTTCAATTCATGGTGGAAAGGATGACAACAGAGAACGCAACTATGTAGGTCTTGCCCAATCTTCTTGATCCGCGTATGCCGTTGTTTGCTTATTCAGACCGGCCTCAATATTCTGCCTTGAAAGCCTGATACCTATGTCAAACAACGAATTGCACAGCTCCGGCTCAGCCTCCCCGGTGAGGAGTGCAAGCGAACGAGCTGTAACTGGGCGGTAAGAGATGTGATATGTAACAGCTCAGAGATAATTCAAAATCTTGGCGAAGCTGCATGGATTCCCTTGATTCGTCTCGTAGCATCAAACAGGTTCTGCTTTCTCTTATGTGGTATGTAACGAGGTATCATACTATGTGACAGAGGAACGGAGAGACGGTTCGGAGCAACCCGATCAACCACACAGCAGACGGCATCTCCGCTAGAGGCAAAGAATTCTTCTAGCGCCTGGCCTAGGTAGCCATGGAAGAGGTCTTAGCCTTCTCTTACTCGGTGCACCAAGTGAAAGGAGACTAAGCCGAGAATAAAATATACATACAGCTTCTATCAAGAAATATATGAGACTGGCAAATATGGCGTATTGGCAGTTAAGCTGTTGGACTTGTACAGCATTAGAATGATGGATTTTCGCTTCCAATCTTTTGTCTTCTTCAAACTTGCGTATAAAGCTGAAATATTGTCGGTCCGGTTTCTACCTTCAGAGCCGACCATTCGTGACCACAGCTTACCGACTTATTACTCGACAAATCCATGGCACCCATTATTTAATTCATGCCTGCCTTTTGCAAAGGGCGCTACTCCGTACGTATATGGGTTTTCAGGGTTCTTGCATTAATAATAATGTCACGAGAACTGACTACAGCGCCCCCCCAATGCGTCAATATCATGGTAACCGCGCTTCCAAAGCTCACATCATAGATGGCTCACTTATCAGGTTTGGTGCTGTTACGTATAACCCGGCTGATTACAGCATTGCGAGTCTCAAATGATAACTAAGGAGCGACGCCGTGTAATCTGTCTCACCTGTCCCCCGGCTGCGTGCATCGAGATGCCAGGGTCTGTGATGGCTTGCAAGATGTCAGTGAGCTGAAAATAGCTGTCCTGTGCTGTTATAGGTAAGGTACTTAGTTATATGGTGCGACCATATCCAACGCGCCCCCTGTGACAATCACCATATCGTTATCCTTCCTTGGCCCCAGAACTACAAGAGCTTCTTCATGGCATGCACGTTTGAATTCCCAAGATTGAATGCGTCTCCATTCACCACTTGAGTTTGTACGCCCGATGTTCAAGGTGAAACACATTGAGAGTGTGGCAGGCACAGGTAACCCAGACGCCGCCAGAAAAACCGGGCTTTTAACAGCAGATGAATCAGGTTTGGTCAACACAGCCCTCCAATCATTCCGCTCTCCAGTTCTTCAAGCCATAACTAAACACTTCATCATCATCCGCAGAAGTAGTTGAGTCTCCTGCAATCTAATCAAAATAATTCCAAGGCAATATTCTCAACCTGGTAGGCGGTAGCAAGGTTCTTCTGTGCGCAGGTCACAGTTTGCAGCTCGCTGTTATGTATATCAAGGGTCCTAGGTATATCTACCTACGAGACATGAACTTACTTTTATCGCTGTACCGAAAAGGTCAATCTGTGTGTAATTGTGAGTCTTCTTGGCTACAGTTCGCAATTCAATATAAACGAGCCTGTTGTACATTCCCATACCTGATGATTGAGTTCAACAGCAAAGGGCCAGCCAGATCTGGTCTCATGACGCAATGCCTGTTGCCAATTCATGATGTCACCCAACATATAACTTAATTATTCTTATCGATAGGGTAGTCTACCGACAATTATTTGGATAAGTTAGACTCTGATTTCTCAGAATGATCATATTTTCTCATTCATCAACTAAATTACGTACATCACCTATTACTAATTAAACCGAGTACTGATTTATGTGTGAGCTTGTAAAACCGCTCTGGGGTCATTTAAAAGTCAAGAAGTATGTTTAATTTTTGTTAAAGCTAATACATAGCTTTGAGTTCGCCCAATGGAAGATACAAGAAAAATAGCTCCAAGCCTTCTATTGATAATTTTCTGGTATGATATGTTATCCCTTGTATCACAACTGACTGCCTTCGTTAGAGCTGCAAGTTTATGTCTGTAGAGTCAAGCCGTATTTTCCATGAGGTGCTTAGTGTTTATAATAAAGGAGACAAATGTCTCAGACGACCTTAGGAGCTCAGTCTGCGCTCTCCAGTTTTCCCTAATTATAAAGGCATGAATGCACATGAAATTCGTTGTCCCATGACTAACTAAATGGCACAAAAGTATACCAAATTTCAGGGGAGCTATATAGACAGAATCATTTAGCATCCTGGTGCACTGGGTCCCTGCGGTGGATGTCCGGATTCTGAAGCACCTCTGTACTGAGGAGCCAAGTGAGGTACATGGAAGTGGTGGCCTTGGGGGGGATACTGGCCTGGTGCCTGCTGCATCGGTTGTCCCTGTTGTCCTTGCAAACCGTTGGAGCCCGGTCGATATGATGCCGATTGTCCTGATTGTCCTTGAAGATATGGTGCCAACGTGCTTTCCAATACCTGGCCTGTCTTCTTTAGCCATTTATCTGCGGAGCTGCTGCCGAATAACTTTCCTCCGCCACCAGCTAGCTTTCCAAGGCCAGGCCGTGGTGGCAGCGCAGGAGGAGGTGCGAAATATGTTTGTGGTGGACGGGGGTAGTTGGCAGGGTTGTAACCAGCAGGGCCTGCACCGAAACCTGATGTGGGAGCGAAGCCTTGCGATGAAGATGGCCTGGGAGGGAGAGCTGGGGGTTGTAGGCTGTTTCCCGAGTGATTTGGCAAGGGGGGACTTGTAGCCGGAGCGTAGGTAGGTTGGGTAGAATACTGAGGCTGAGGAGGATAAGGACCGGTTGGAGATGGTTGATAAATCGTGGGATTTACTGGTCCAGATTGTTGCGATCCAGCTCCAAAGCTGGTATCCTGAGCCGCATATGGAGGTGGGGGTGATTGTGGGATCACTGTCGGCACCGGTGTACCATATGATTTCGTGTTCGGTTGTTGCGTAGGTGTTTGTTGTACATTGGGCCCGGGAGTAATTGGTTGTTGATAAGGGGAGGGTGGGTGAGCGGATACTTGATTTAAAGTGTTATGTACTGGTTCTATTGGAGTTGAATAAGTTGGCTGCTGCACACCATAGTTGAACTGAACCGGAGTGGATTGTGATGAGTTACTGGCCGAAGTGGGCATAAAAGATGCCGGGGCTTGTGCAACGATTGTGTTGGCATGGTTTGATCCAAAGCCATGTGCTTGAACCGGAGTAGCATATTGCGGCTGTGCAAATAGCACTCCAGTATGATGAGATGGACCTGATGATGCCACTGATGAAGGTGCCTGGGCGTACGTCGGGACAGCAACGTGAGCAGCATATTGTGGCTGAATGAAGGGAACTCCAGCGTTCGTTGCAGGAGTTGCTGGCGAAGAAACGACTGAGGATAACTGGACTGAGGGGGTCACAGAGGAGGGAAGATAGGTCGACGTAGATGGAGGCACCGGTTGAGCTGGAGCAGCGTTTGGGATGCCATACTGTGGTTGCGGCTGTGGTTCTGATTGTTGCGTCTGAGGCTTCGGGGAGGTAGGAAGACTGGTAGCTGGCTTTGGTAGGGTGGCACCCGAAGCTGGAGGGTTTGGAGTGTGGCTCGGAGATGTTGTCGAGGTGATTTGGTGGGAAACTGTCCCGGGCGATTGCTGTTCTGGGGGCCTTGGAGGTGATGCAAGAGGGACATTCTGATTAGGGGACGTAGTGGCAGTATGTGTATTGGATGTCAGTACAGGTGAAGCAGGAGGCTGAGTCGAATGTGGTCTGTATGGTCGATATGCATTTAGAGCCGTTGGGGACTGCGAGTCGGTCCTATCAGGCCGGCCTAAAGGCTTGGGCTCCAAATCAGATGAAGCCTGGGCCACTGGAGGAACATACGCCTTGAAGGCAGGAGGGGAAGTTGCATTGGCAGGACGGTGGGCAAGCTTTAACGGAGCAGGATAGAAGGCATAGTCCTCATTTTTGAGGTCTGGGCTTGAAGGATTGGTGGACGGCCGTGTGCCATGAGGAACCTCTGGAGGGCTGTCATTGCTATCGCCAGGATAGGGTCTGTACACTGGCTCCGATGGCTGGCGGTTGTCTGTCTGGGTCCGTTGCGTCTCTTTTGGCTTATCATCCGAAGACTCGGGTCCGAAGTATGCCCAGGGATTGGCCATGACAGATTGGGGTGCAGTGGGTGTATCTTTGCTTGGCTTGTTCTGGTCCTCTTGGCCTTGTTGGGTTGGTTTGGACGCACCCGGGGAATGGAGGAACGACGGGCCATTATGAGAAGTACTAGATTGGTTTCCAACTTGACCATGCTGCGGAAGCACTGGCTCGCCGCTCATCTCGAACACGGGTGTTCCATCTGGCCTATGATGAGATGGGGCATCACCGGGACGTCCTGGCTCGCTGTCGAGCTCAGCGACGAATAGGGGAGGCGGATGATTGTCGCCGTAATAAGGGGTTCGGACCATATTTCCAGCAGCAATATACAGTGTTCTTATCCAAGACGATTGTATGACGAGATGACGTGTATTCGAGATTGAAAGAAAGGGCCCGATGTTAACTAAGGGCTGTGAAAGAGTTGGGTGAAAGGGAGGCTCTAACGCCTTGCGGGCTGCCTTGACAATATGACTGAGTGTCTTGCACTTGACGTGAGTTACCTAACTAGTGCACTTGCCTGAAAGGGACATAGTACTGTCGTCTTCATTTCTTTTGTTCTTGTAGCTTTGAACCCTGGTCTCAGATAGGCAGTACATACTAAAAATACCACCCGCATTCCAGTCCAGTGACACGCTGTTCACTCAGCTGAAAGACCCTATGTGCCTTGGCTTTGGTGGGAGTTGGTCTCGGGCTGAAGTTAAGCCACTATACTGCTCATGACAGGGATGTTGTGTCGAATCCTTGGTTTGGCTGAGGAAAAGCTTCTTTCGAAGGTTCGGTTCTTGGCAGATTCACTATCACCGGTAATCTAATCTAAACGGCACATATCCGTACTTTAACTATGATCTTCGACTCAATTCCCCACTGGCGTGCTAGCCTTGCAAAACTTCTTCTACTGTCGACACAACGACCACTGTTGAAACCACCACGACTGAGACCTCGTCTGCCACAGTCAGTCAGTCGTTTATTGGATCTCTCACTTGTCTTGGCTCGACTGAGACTACCAATGCACAGTGCAATGACCTTCGTGGAGGCGACGCTCCTTTCTGGTCTGCTGCAGGCAACTGTATCGGGTGCCGTGGTGATGGGGACTGCTAAGGTTAAACACCGAAGGCTTTAAAATGCGTCGCCAAAATCTCAGGCTTTCGACACTTTGCATCAGCGATTGAACTGCTTGTGTGTACAGAATCAAGCATTCAAACATACCACAACATTCATGGAAAGAGAAGGTGTTTCCCCCATCATTGCCCCTAGCTTAAATTTTCTTCGTCCATCAACGCCTATAGATCTTATGTAGAGGTGGGGACATCAGTGCCCAGTTCGCTTCGGACTATAATACAGTAGCTTTTAAGCTGTTAATATTCATTTACCTTACTTGCTAAAAGTCACTTAGCATTTAACTTATTTGATAAAAGTTCGCTTAGTAGCTGATCTCCCATGATATTACCCTCATGATCATCAGTGCTCTCCCACTTAGACCGATGCAACTCCATGAAAGCGCGCACTCATGGAACTCGAGATCGTCTGAGCTTAAAACCTAGGATTATGCAGTCCTTTCTCTAATTCTGGCTCATGTGTCAGCTCTCATAATGAGTCCAGGCTCAGCGCAAGACTCACAGAACTTTGAACCTATCTGAAAAGTGAAGAAGAAATAAGACCTAAGAACCCGAATACTAGCAACACGGCGCTTCTAACCGTATGCTCTCTAGAGTAGCCTCAGGTCTCACAACCCTGACGAATACAGGTCCTTCTACCTGCTTCAGTTTCCTCAGGAGAGTATCAAGAATCAAGGCGGTCATTGAAGTCAAATAGCTACGTGAAATGTGCTTCCTCTGGGCTAGAGTACGAATAGGTGAGAACAAAGAGACAAAATTGGCATGGTACAATATATTGCATACTTGAGATACATCTTCCCCTGAGGCAGCATGAGTGTTACTCTCCTCACAGATGAACGCCTTTCTCGACACAGCGTTACAAGACGCTATATTATAGTATGTCAGAAGTATCAAAGCATTGATGGGCAAATACAATATAAAAATTTCTTTCCAACGATAAATACACAGTATTGTGATAAAGGTGGCTTTGACCGATACCGAAGCACTAAATCATCCCTTCTTTCTTCATCCATTTCCATATACAATTAATCCATTTTCCAGCTGAACCAACTGCTGCTGTGATCCAACAAGCATATGTTGTGTTCCTAATATTCACAACGGCAGCTAGTTACATGTGTAGCTCACATTCCTGTGAAACTTGTAGCTTGCTTTGTAGCATCAATATACAGGAGCCACTAGATAACAACAAGGCTTCAAGCTCCAGCACCTTCACCAAAACAAAGCTTGCAAGAAAAGCTAACGGTAAGCTTTGATAAAACAATATTGATGCGAGAGAAAGTGGCAAGGCAACCGCAGCAACTCCAAAGAAGAAAATGGTGGAGTAAATAAGAGAGAAGACACCTCCATCGGATGCCATCGCAGAATGGTATCGTTGAATATGAGACGAACGAACAATGAGAGAACCAATCTCTAATATCGATGATGCACCTGGGGATGTTCAAAAACAAAAAGGACAGTGGTTTGGTTTTGGGTTTGATAAAAAAACAAGGCCAAGTAGTCCAAGGATCGGTTTTATTCGTCGTCTTCCTTCGCACCACGTCGCATGCGTTCATTCCATCGCCTCTTGCCAGCACGAGTTTCGTAATGAGGGGCAACAGTTTTGACGTCTTGCATGACACTTTCGATAGCAGCACGGGTCTTGTTGCGGTAGCAGTCCACTACAAGTTGTTAGTAATAAATTACCAAGAGTGTTTGTGACAACTTACATGCTCGCTGCAAGAATACGGTCCGACCCGCAAAGACTCGGCTCTGCAGCCAGGCCATGCGGTAGCCAAGATCGTTAAGACGGACTTCCCTGCCCCGGGTCGACTTCCCCATTCGAGGAATGGCAATCTCGCCTGAGGATTCGCCCATGGGAACCTTGACCATCTCCTTGCCAGTCCTGTTAACACCGCGGCGGCTAGACTCACGGCCTTCGGTCTCTTCGATGCCATCGTCATCATGGTCTTCACCAAAGAAGCGTGAGCCGGTAGCGCTGGGGGGAGGACTTTGCATTTCCCGGGGAAAGTAGCTGCGAGGGAAGACACTGGCACCCTTGCGGAAGCTGTCGGGAATCTCATTAGTATCGACGCCCTCAAGGGTGACCCTGACCCGGAGACGAGATCCGCGAACGTTGTCCTCGACAAGGATAAACTTTCGCTTCTTAGCTTCAGGGATATCCGGGAATAGATCGTCAGGCTCATCAGCATTGGCTTTGCTGTGGCGCTTGGCTGGGACAGCGCCCCCAGAGTGAGGAGCCATATGAGACATTGGCGCACTAGTGGGATAAGGCTGATTATTGTACCCAGTAAAGACATGGGCTGGTCTCACATCGTCATTATTTGATGGGTTCTGACCGGTAGGGGCTTGGTGGTGATGGTGTTCGTAGGAATTGCCATCGCCTATGAACATCTCTTGTTAGCTTGTCTCCAAATACAAATTCAGTTCGTGAGTGCTTATGATGACGTGGCGTTGATAGGATGAGCAGCAGCGACAGCAAATGCAAAACATGACCAGACTCAGAGTATCTAGCTTCAGGGATTAAAGCAGAACGAAGGGATAAGGCTTGCAAGGTTGATCTAAGTTAGGCAACCCCAAGACAAACGGGAACTTTTAAAGCCAATTGGCAGATTGAACTCGTCTAAGAGTCGCGAAAACCCAGCAGCAAATCAAACAACTAACAGTAGCAGCAGCAACTGTGCAGGCGCGACTTTATGGTAATGTACAGAACTGTGCCAATAAACAAATAAAGAGCTCCTCATAATCCCTCGAAAGCCACTGCGGCATGCTGTATAGATATAAGTGACATCCGCCCATGTCGTCTTTGACAGGCAGTGAAATGACAAAGAAAGGAGATGACAAACCCATTTCCCAGACTTTCGAACCGCGAACCAAAACAATGGAGATAATAAAGACGTAGATACAGCCGCTACGGCGGAGGAACAGATTTTGTAAGACAGTAAGGAAAAAACAATGTGCGTTTGGTATCAATTAATCAACACAACGTTGGTCAAGCAGAGCTTTTGATGATGCGGTGCGGTGCGATGAGTTGAGGGGTAGCGAAGGGGCAAGGCAGATGGGAGCGTGGAGGCTAAAAAGCCATGTGTAAACGCCGACACGAGTGTCGTTTAAATCAATCACATCTGGTGGAACATACCAACTTCATCTCCTCCACTTTGTCCTGTACCGTCAGGGTGAGCTCCTGGCTGGTGGTGGTGCATTGGTTGACCCATGCTGCCGAGACCAGGTTTGCCCATTGCGGCGGGACCAGGTCCCATGGGCCCTGGACCTCCAGGCATCCCTGAAGGTCCGCTGGGGCCGGGCATGTGAGCCGCACCGGGATGCGGAGAAGCTTGAACCTGTTTGCGCTGGTTCATCTTCGCCATACGTCGAACTCGCCTGCTGCGAAGTCGGGGATCTTGGTTGCTATTGCGCCAGCTGTCGACCGCTCGCTGGATAAGTCCTCGCTTGCCTCTGAGGGGGATGTTGAGCTCGGCCAAAGCCCAGCCAACACGGTTGCAGTCGGTCTCGTACATCAGGCGGTTACCGCGGTATTGGTCCTTGGGGCAACATGCTCGGGGGTAGACGCAGTTCTCCTGCTTGAATTCTGGCGATAGTTCGTCAATGTTGACGGACTCAACATCACAGCGGATGGTGTACTCCATCTTGACCCTGTCCCTAGAGTACTCAAAGGCTATCCACTGTACACCGTTACCGTCTTGTCGGACAACAAGAGGGGTTGTGGCGGGGATAGGTCCCGGTGCTGCACTGGGATTGACACCGGGCGTGGTGTTCCCTGGGCTCTGCAGTTGTCCGCCGTTTTGAGGGTGGTGAGCCTGCTGCATCGGAGATGACTGAGGCTTCTGGAGCTGCAGAGGCACCTGAGGCTCGATTTTGGGTCGAGGACTACCGGTCATTCCTGCGTGCGCATGTTGTGCAGCATGCTGCGTCATTTGGTTCTGGGGTGCGGTTTGAGACATCATCATGGTGGGCTGCGATGTCATGGACTGTTGGGGGTGCGGCGCATGTTGCGCATAAGGTGAAGCGGCAGCTTGGGGAGGCATAGTCTGATATTGATTCTGCGGCTGGTAGTACATAGATTGTTGAAGATGCTGCGATGGGGGTTGGCCATAGATGCTTCGGTGTTGATCATGTTGCGAGGGCGATGCGACTGAAGCAGGAGAGTTGGATTGAGGCGTATGGTAGGACATTGGAGGGTAGGGGGGTCTCGGCATTTGAGCTGCGGCCATCATATCGGAGGTATCTACATTGCGTAATGTAAGTGACTGTCTTGCAACGCCAAGTTCAAAAATGAGATGCTTTCAAGCCAGCAAAAACTTACCTGCGGATGTGTATCCGCTTGTGGCACCAGGTGTGCTGTAAGGGCTTGGATGGTTGTAGTAGTTGAGGTTGTCCTGATTGCTAGGCGCCTGAGCACTGGTTTGGTAACCTGGCGGAAGGGAATGCGTAGATGAGTACGCGCTTGGATGCTGCTGCTGTGGCGGTTGGTGAGGTTGAGTATGATGTTGCTGGTGAACTACACTCGGGGGTCGCGAGTGTTGCAAGTGTTGGGAAGGCGGATGACCCTGTTGCTGGTGCTGTGGATGATGCTGCATAGAGAGAAGACCCATTAGTCAGACATGGACGTGACGTGTTAAAAAAAAAATGAAGCTATAAGGCACGGGTCAAAGAAAGAAAATAGTATAAAGTCAAGGACGCGTTGGTGTTTTATTTTCCCCTTGCCAGTACCCAGGTCTGGGGAGCTGGTTTAAGTGGATGTCCCCTGGTGAGGACTGGGATTGCACGGGTGAGGCGGGCTAGGCTCGGAGTGGTAATAATGATAAAGCAACCCGGTTCTCGAGGGCTACAGCGAAAAACACGGGATGGAGGGTACCGGGGGGTGGCTATACCGCTTGGCTGGATGTGGTTGGAGAAGAGATTGGCAATTGGTACCTTCAAACTGCCCCCGTCTCGAAGGTTAAAGCTCGTGTGCCAGGGACGAGGAAAAGAGAGCAGGCCTTTGGAGCGCCAGAAGACAAGATCGATCGAACGAAGGGTGTGCTAGAGGGTGGGCGACGGGGGGGAAACGAAGGGGCAGGGGAGCGGGTATTTGAACCAAGATTGCAGTATGGGGATGAGAACAAGGTATGATCCCAAGTGGATAATAGAGAATGGGCGACTGGACCATGGGTAATGAGCTGGTTAACGGACTTGATGGGATGGCAGACCAGGCAAGTGCTCAATTAAGATGCAACTGTTGAGCCAGCGGATAGGAACCAGGAGTACGAGGCTTGTCTGGCAGTTGAGCGGGCGCCACCAGGTCAGGGTTCAAGTAGAGTAAAATGCTGTCAAGAGGGGAGGGGTCTGCCTGGAAATGGACAGGGATGGTACGAGAGTGCTCAGTGCTGCAAGTGTGCCAGTCCGCGACGACACCCCTGTCGCAGGATTCCCCAAGAGCATAAATTACTTTGGGATCAAGAGAGCGGAGCGGTGGACAACTAGTAACCGTCCTTTCAGAAGGGTTCACCAGCTTAAGCAGTAACAGGTATCAGCCTGCAACTCGCAGTCCAAAGCCCACAGCCGCGACACTCAATGAGGAGTGGTGCGACCGGGGTGGTGTGTCTGTGAAAGCTCAAAACCGACTTCAAGAACCGGAAAAGAACACTCCAGCTACGCACCCATTCAGACCTCGACCCATCCGATTCTCAGAAAAAGGGGACAGAGGGGTGACCACGGGCTGGAGGATACGGGTAAGATGATGAGGATGCACTGCTGGTAGGTACTTGTTTCTCTGTACCTGCAAGTCGAGGTACTGTTGCGTAGCGTGTGTCGGCAACCCAAGCAGATGTCTCCGGGGAGGACAACGCATGGAAGAAACGTGACAGGGGTCGGCTGGGTTTGATTAAGTGGCCAATGGTCGCCTCACCATGGCGCCCAGAAAGGAGGAGCTGCCCAATAGGGAACACGAGAACCGGGGCTAGCCAACGGGCCAGGAATACACCGGGATTGGCTTTTCCCTGGTGATCCTATTTTGGCCACAGGCGGTGTGGGTAACGTCTTTTCAACCGTCGACTTTGATGGTCCCATCTCCAATCCCCTGGTCATTCGTGCTGGCCCGCCCCCAAAATGGCCCGGCTAGACACTTGAGCTTTAACTCGACTGACGCGCAACGGCCACTGACTGCGGGAGCAATGGTGTACAGGATTCCGTCCGGGTCCAGGTACCTGCAGAGTACCGCACTTTGATGCGCGAAATCTCGCGTATAGGTGCTTGTTTCCTTCTAGATGAACTGAGCCCTCGAGGCTTGCGACTGTGGATATTGCAGCCTGCTCCTGCAAGAGGCCGCTTGCTCGATATCAATGCAGTACGTCACCACTGGTGACCTAGTGGTGATGCTGATGAACGCAGTGAAAATGATGCGAGCTCGTGCGTTCAGTTCTTCACGTCGCGTCCTGTTATTCCTTCTCTCGACTTTTGACATTTGATGACCGTTCTGCCACACCCTGAATCAGGATGGGCAGACCAGTATCTGCAGCCCAGCGCCCCACAGGACGAGCACCGTCGATACAGTCTATACCCACTTAGAATAGTGCGGTCAGGGTCGCCAAGCGTTTGCTGTTCTGGTGCTCTGGTTCGCGTATTGTCATCTCAAAAAGAAGATTAAGACGTTTCTCAGCTGAGTTAAGCGTCCTTCTCGGCGTCTTTCCCAGGCATCATCCACCGGGTGCTGCTCCGCGCAGCCGGGGCGCGTCATTGACGAGATTTGGATTGTTTGGTGTGGTGGGCATCTTGGTCGGCAGGTTGACTGACACTTGCACTCTCTTGTGTCGCCAGCCTCGCGACCGTTAAGTGGATAGCAGCCAAACTTTGGCCTTGGTGGCGCTTCTGTGCCACCTCGAAAACCCAAATTTTGGGTTTCGTGATTGCTCGTGAAGGGCAGTTGTAACAGTGTCTGCGCAATCCCGTTACGTCCAGAATATGGCTTGATGGCTTGAACAGAACGGTGTGGCTAGTGCATGCGTGGCCACTGGCCGTTTCCCTCAACGCGGTCGTTGAGAAAGATATGTCACAATGTTCCGCCTCAGCCTGGTCTGTCTGTCTCCCATTTTTGGGTTTTGAAATGAATCTGGTCAAGAAGGCTGGAGCTACTCACCCCCTCCCCTGATCCCTGCGACGGCCCCGGTCATGGTGAAACAAGAGATACCCTGCTCAGTCCACCTTCAAGCTCCTGACCTGGTCAAGCTTGCGACAGGCATATTGCGCGGGATGCATCTCAAAATTTTGGTATTCCCGGGAACTTGTAGCGACAGACATGCCTCCTCCAGCCTTCACTTGATGCTGGGTCTCCCAGACGCGTCGGTAGTCGCGACGCGAACGACTGTCGATGTCATTTGATAGTCGTCACTGAAGTAGCCTAGCCACAGTTTTTCTGGGGCAATAGATTCCAGGTTCTTCTACAAGATACAAATCGACAAGACAAACAAAACAATAAGAAGTGGTACTTACAGGATGTATTCCATGCTCCTGCTTGAAGTTGCCCGGCATTTGGCGACTCGACGACATGCTGACAGTCATGGGGAATAATAAAATTCGTCAACTGTGCTGTGAAATGCTCGTTGTTAGCAATCTGGTGGGTAAACCGGAAGCGCAGTTTGAGCCAGCGAGACTAGGTCATCACATAGCGCACGCTTTGCTGGGATATTCGTTGTAGACCATAACCAAAGTGGCGTGATTCCCAGGCCCGTATAAGCAGTACATTGTCCCTCAGATAGAGCTCCGCCAACCAAAATCCTCTCCTCTGGATCTGAAAGGAATGGAAGGGATGTGCCTTCAAAGAACAAACTTACCAGAGCTTCCTTCAATTGTTGCGGGATGCCGAGTGTCGTTGACTTAGTTAGTCGTGATTGACGAGTGAGACGCAGTGGCGCTTTGAGTCTGAAACAGAGTCGCTAATCCAGAAGACGCGGCATGTCAGTTTGGTGAAATAGGATAAAAATCGACTCGGTCCTCTCTCAATTTATTTACGTCGGTAAAAGAATTGGATGCAGGCAATGATGATCGGACGGTCGTCTCCTTAAGCCGTGCAGGAAGCCACTAGTAAAATATACTAGTAAGCCTCTGCGGGCCCTAATTTCGTAGGAGAAAAACGACGCCGTAGGACAATTACAGCTTTGTACCGATTATCTTTTGCAGCTGCAGCGAGGAGCAAAGAGACGATAAAATTCGACGCACCTAGTAATCGCGTTTGAAGTGGTGTACCAACAGACGACAAGCAGCGGCTGTGATATCTCTTCAAGGTGGCACACAAGAGGTTGTTGGTAACGTTTTCCACGTGCTGGTTCCAGGAGCGCGGATCCCTGTCAAACTTTCGAGAATTGCTCAGTAGCCGCGACTATAGTGCGGTGCCGGAAGGTTGGTTTATTTGTCGCGATGACCTTCTTCGAAGTGATATGGAGATGTAGTTTGATCACTACAGCGCAAGGTCTCGTGTCAGTCCAGGTATTGCTTCGCGATCGTCTCGAGATGTTCTATGCAGGTTGAGCACGCACACGTACCTTTTCTAGACGGTGACATCGACAAGGATGAGCTCTGTAGGTAAGACACCCTTTAGCAATGAGCGTGTGTTCGCAGAGTGGTCTGGCAACTGTCAGAAATGGCCAGGGCTCAGCTGGGATAAGGTGATTAAAAAGAACAGCAACAAGAGATCAAGGTAGCGCGGCCCTGCAAGATATACTGCCCCAGCCCTAGCAGCCGACGGTCTCTGGGACTTTAGTCATGCCGGGGCCCTTAATTACAGGGCGTGAACCTGAGCGATATCACACTCCTGACTTGGCCTGGCTTGGAACTTGGGCCCGGGAGAGCGGCTTCTGATGCTCACTGGGCAGCAATCACAATAAGATGAGCGGAGACACAATATCCCTTCTTCGCGACCCGAGCTTGCTGTAACGCGCTACCAAATCCGCAATAGCGAGCCTGGTTCGAGCAAGACAAAGCACTTGATCAGTGTTGATATAATTATGTGCTAGGGCCCAAAACGAGCAAGATTGGGAAGCAAAACAAGACAGATGGCGGCCATGTGAGGGCAGGGGGCGGGGAGCTGCACGGCGGTAATGGCTAACATACCTTATCAGGGGTACCAAAGATAATCCCAACTGGTTCTGGCTGTGGAAAAGTACCGGCTAGCGCAGCGTATCCGGCTTAATTCGGTACCTGTAATTATTAGTCCCTCAACCTAACTGAACGGACCGTTGGCGAAACGAGACGTCGTAGGCTTCGATGACTGTAGTGGGTGGAACCGTTGCCTGTCAAAGAGACTTGGGACAACGCTAACTCTGGTCGGTGCGGGAATGGGTGAAGCAGAGACTGCCTTAGTTTGTGACGAAGCGGGAAAACAATGGCCTAAATAGTAGACAACTTGCCCTTGTATAAACAGCATCTGGTCCTGTAAAGACAAATAGATACCTGAGTGCTTTGCTTGGGGAATAAACGACCGGCGGTCTGGCCACGGACCACCTAGTTATGCGGTGTTCAGTGTAGTTCAGGTTGTCGGTGATGCTATAAATGTTTCCGTTCCTTATCGATGATCTCGTGGAATGTTGCAGTGCGAGACGCAGTGCGAGATTAGTTGCATACATATGCTTAGATCTTCAAATTGACCTAAATTCTGTGGTAGCACGAGCCTTTGTGGCATGCGTTCGGACAAGGGCTCAGGCAATCCACATGGATTGCTGCAGATTGGTGATCTTGACATGGTCACACGGGTGCTAGAGTCGGCATCGGGATGACCAGCATTCGCGTAGCTGGGCACAACCAATCGAAACATTGCGTGAGGATGTGGATGTTCGAGCGACATGCGGTGCACTGGACGATGCGTTGTGCGAGGAGTGGTTGATTATTCCTATAACGGAGAAGCAGGCTATAAATGTTGTTCTTTTCTTCTTGTTGCTACATCCCAATTTTGATTTGCTCCTCCCCGAGATATGTCAGGACGACAAAATAATACATCGTTGTCTAGATTGCTGGTATTTTTAAGCTTTGAAACGGGTGTACTGAAGCAGAGACAATTTGAGGTTTGCCTTCTGGTCGTTTGCCCTCTTGTGAGACCAGTCTTCCACCTCAAGCCACCGCGTTAAACTTCTCACTAATTTAAGACCAAAACGCGCACCTGGAGGGGACGTTAAACCATTGCGTACGTGGCAACTCTCTGCTGTACAGTATTTGAGCGGTCTAGGAAATTTACGAACAATTTGAAATCTATCGTACTGCCTGGGCGACATGCCAGAACTGCATCCCGACAGATCTACTCTTTTCATGCTGGGGGGCTTGTGATCGTCTACTAGTGGCCCATACTATAAGCTTGTAACTGCTCTTGGGCATGTCCCTTGCTGTTGTCAGGTTTGTTCTTCTAGAGACATTCTCTCCAGATTCTTTGTGCGGCCAGGGGGGGGAACCCTGGCAGCCACCCTGCCTGACAGAGTTACTGGTACACATGCCACCTGGGCCTGGCTACTCGCGGGAGTACGTGCAGATGACAAGCCTTTCAAGGCAGGGTTCAGTACCGGGTAATGGATTCGGAAAATAAAAATATGTACAGGGTAGGCAAGGCAACATTGGTGAAATGTATTTTGAGTACATATGGTGAAGGAACATGACAGGAAACATTCGGTATGTAGGTAGTGTAGTCACTTGTCTAATATTACGATTATTGTGTATTCTGTCTAGTATTGTGGCGATGTACCTACTATCTAGGTCGGGTGGCCCGCGAAGGCCTTGCTAAACTTTTGGTTGTGAAATATTGAACTAAGTTAGGTGGTAGGTACCTTACATATGGTACCTTGAGTGATAACTCGATATGAAATCAAGCGATGTGGCCAAGCAAGAAAGCAAGCAGAATTGGCAACTCCCTCACAGAGCGCATAGGCAACTGCAAGGTTATCATCACAATTGTCGAAACAGCATGACCAGACTGGTGTCCCAATGCATGCAATATGCGACCGAGCTCCAAGTTGAGCATTGCATCTTGGTGGGAAGCCCCTGTTTAAGGTTCAACGTCCAACGGTCAACCTCAAAGATACCGTCGTTACCCAACCCGGTAATTGACCTGAGTGCTGGGAGCGGGAGACCAGGGTTGTCGCGGGTGGTCCGTCGACTCGGAGTTGTGGAGATGGACCATGGGGGGAGATGGAGGGTAGGGGAGGCATGAAGCTCAAGGGAAGCCCCTTGCCAGAGCCCGCGGCAATGGATGACCCATGGCAACTTATAGCCCGTCCATGTGGCATGAGGTAGCTTAAACATCTGCTGCACATTGATAATCGAAGTGAAGTGAGAACACACAGCGACAATGATGGACATGGCTTTGAATATGAGTGATCAATACCTCCAGAGAAACGCAGGCTGACGCTGCGTCAATGTATGGACGGAAAATTTACTCAAAACGACGAAATCAGTTAAATAAGCGACCGACGTTACGAGATGACAATCCGAGAGGCCACCAACACCAAATTTAGTATCGAGATACCCACTTGAGAGTCAACCATCATGAATTGGGAACCACCAGAATAATGACTATTCTAGTCCTGGAGCAGAGATGTTCCAATCTTGGCGTAGGTGCCGCTGATGACTGAGCCTTGAAAGAACCATTTAGCGCCAGCACAAATCATAACTTAATCTATGCCTGTTTATACATTCGCATTATGCGCATCCAAGCCTGGGAGAAGGTGCATTTCATGTTACACTGGACTCGCCGCGACGAAGGACAACGTAATATGGGCACGGCATGTACGAAGTTGGTGCAACAGTGCATCTCTTTGCTGGATCTATAACACAATGGATGTTAATAGAGAGGCTGGTGGGTAGCGGTGAATGAGGTGAAGGGGGCTATGAGGTGTATCTGGG
>JAAOAS010000593.1:0-10754 GCA_013396035.1 Fusarium pseudocircinatum | reverse complement strand
GTATAAAGATTAGTAATATAGTAGCTATATAGTTAAGCTATAAAGAATACTTACTAATATACTATTGCTTAATACTTAGTAAAGCTATATTAAAGCAGTATACGCTAATAATGCCTGGTTTATATTTCTTACTATTAAAACTGTAGCCAGCAGTCTAGCTTGGCATTGCTGAATACGAGTTACCTATCTCTATTACAGTGCTGGTTGCTTTATTTGTCTACTCGGCCTGTAGTAGCGTCTATCGCGGTCTGTAGTTAGCTGAGCTTAAGTCCTGGAATTAGAATATTAACTGAGGCTTAGGCTATAGAAGGAGGTATAGGACATAGCATAAAGGCATAGCTCTAGCTAAAGTCTGAAAATATCTAGATCTTCGTTTATATCGATAATACTCTGCCATGTCACATCTTCACTTCTATCCATCCTTTTCGCCCAAACCAACCGTACAACTGCATACAACTTTTTAATATTTCCCATTCCAAAGCTTTGCTTTTCCAAGAACCAGCCTTTCATTCTTGACTGTAAAGTCAGCGTCGTGCACTCAGTTGACAGTATAAAGATTGGCCACAAAACCGCACATCCATTCTTTCCACTCATCAGCTTTTCAATCTGCTCTAGCTCCGCGATGCCGAGTTCGACAAGTGTCTGCATAGAATCTGCAGATTGGTGCTTAACCGAACGTTGAAAATGGACCAGGACGGCGTAGTAAAAAAGCTTCTCCATATGGTATAGTACTGCATCGTACAATGGCTCCACATGTCGTCTTCGCCATCGTGGAAAATTGAGATACAGCAAGAGTTCGAACTGATCAATTTCTCTCTGGCTGCAGACCCGCGTCATAGGGTTGATCATTCGATTGACATTAGCAATGGAGCTTGCAAGCTCTGGCGTTAGCCCGGGAAAGGAAATGAGCGGGTCTGCAGCTCCACCGTCCGTTATACCCGTAAGACAAGAAGTCATATTAGGTGTGAGGAAGACGTCGCTTAGAACGACGATGTATAGTATACACTGCTGGAAGGGAAGGACTTGGTTGCTGTGAAGATGATTTAAGCAACTGTTTTCAAGACAGCTGAGCCCGCCTGCGATATGAGCTCGCCATCGGCGTGGATGAGCAGAGATTGCCTCGATTGCAAAACAAGCTCCAATTACTATAGCAGCTGTGGTCCAATCAGCTTGATCGTCCATGCGACTCAAGTTCAGGCGTAAATGGGTCATAGTCAGTTGGTCATGTTTGAGGGCGAGACTGAGATCTACCTCGGACTTCTGGTCTTTGAGCTCGAGTAGATTATATGCTGAGCAGGTACAGATCGCGTGGAACATGGCGACTTCAAGGTTCGTAATATTAGAGTTTGTCATTAAGCCCGACATTGCCATCGGTAGCATTATCGTTTGGCATGGGTTATCTGGTCCGTCGAAGAGAAACATCTTCGTGCTCAGGAAAACAACGAAGTGGCGAATCAAGCGCTTTTGCCGGCTTGGCATTGTCAGAAGGTCAAGATGGGTATATATTTGTGGTTCGCCAGAGGCATGTCGAAGGCTACCAGAGAATGTTGTCTGATGCTTAGTATGTTTGTGATCAATGGACGATGCTGCGTCGGGACTATTTTGTAAATTAATACTGATGTGCAAGATAAGAAAATTGTATGTACTGGATCGGAGTATGACTCACATAAGATAATGTGTGACTGAAGCATCTTCCCTCAAGCCGACTCCTGAGTTGTGTGATGACCTATCTCTTGCGTCGACACCAGGGAACTCAATGCTCAACGCAGGGGTATCTGGAATGCGTTCCTTGGAGTTGGATACACCGTGCTGAGATTTGACTGGACAGGATTTACTCTCTGGCCGTTGTATGCCACCAACGAATGACAGGTTTGGTGATGTCAACAGAGGCTGCGCGTCGCGAGGCACGACAATTTCGCCGCCGCTTCCCTCAAAGTCTATCGGACCACCAAGGATGGAGATTGGAGGTTCATTGTTATCCTCTGTGTCCGTCTCGGGACTGCAAGATGAATTTCTTGCTGCGTTAAGATTTAGAGGCGATGTTGTTGCAGGAGAGCGAGAGGGCTTCGCAACTCTGAGGTCTGAAAATTGGCTTTGGCATCTGGCACCGCTGGACTTTCCGTCCCATATGAGTCGTACATCATATCCCTCGCATATGCGGGAAGCGTTGGTACACCTCTTGCAAGATGGTTTGACCTCATCACATTTGACGCGCCGCGCACGACAGGTCCAGCAGCCAGTGAAAGTTCTTGTGCGTCTTCGAGATGGAGTCGAGGGCATCGTACCGTATTCTTCCCTGGCATGCACAACGCGTGGAGCTCAGGTTTCAGGCAGCAGTCTGTTTCTTTACATCGATCGGCTACTTCGTATGGTCCGGGAACTGGAGCAACGCGACTGGTTCGTTATGGGCTTCCTGATCAGGTATAGTGCGTCCCTCTTATCAGAAGCAAATTTGACATAACGTCAGGGATAACGGATGTGCCGGATAAACGGGTGGACCGGATAGCCCAGGTAGGTCACCCCCACCAGCGCCATGTTCCTGATATTATTACCTCTAACGGTTCAGAGCGGTTGTGAATTAGCTAGACGGACTATACATATAGAGCTACTTCAATATATTGCTATGGAATCATCTTGCTTTTCTTTGAAGGTGCTTGAGGGTAGCCACCACTCATTTATCCCTACGTTACGTAAAGATAATGTGCAAAGTTTACAGAAATATGATAGCTAATCAAGAGAATTGCTTGGAGAAGAGGGTACCATTGCTGCGTAATAATCACGATGGCTATCCTATACCTTCGGCTTGAATTCAACTGGAAGTGCAGGGAGTTTGTTACCTGCAGATACATTGTCTAGGCACGAAACCCGAAACTTTCACTGCTTGTCATTAATGGAACTTCCACTCACGTACGCATACTTGGGTCAGTGACATAATTATTGTGCAGTCAATCCAAATATTAACTACAAGTCCAAGCATGGAGAAAGCATGCCAGCGGCCACGGTAGGGATCCGGTCAGCCAGTTCCGTGACGAGCAGTGACGCAAGGAGAGCGATCACCCTCAGCATCTAAGCCACGACACCATCATGTATGACCCTCTACCAGAATCGCTCGCACGATATTACTGTAGAACTGGAGAACATGAGATAGCAGTTAGAGGACGAATGAATTGATAAGATTTGATCGTCTCGCTTCCCAATGCAGCATGTCATGGCGAGCAAGACTAGCTTACAGGGGGCCTACATATCAAGTTGCAATATTATATGGAATGCAAGACCACTATATAAAGCCATACAACAGTCACAACAGGCAATAGATATCCAGAGCAACACTTCACCCGTATTCAAAACTATACTCTGGTCAATTGTATCGCAGTCAATATGAGGAATGTGCTTCTTTTCCTGTACTGCCTCTATCATGGCGTGCATGGCTCCACTGAGGGGATTCGTGCTAGGTCATTCTCAACTTCCAATGCTGCGCAATCAATTACCGACCGGTCAAACACGGAGCAATGTTTGGAGAGTTTAGGGCTGAGATGCAAGGCTGTTGACACCTCTGGTTCCAACACTCAGATTGCGTCGAACGTCCTCAAAGCAATGATTCCCGGTGCGCTTGACCTTCCAGGAACCAAAGGATACGACGAGTCTATGACTCACTACTGGTACGTACTTCCACTATGAAACGACGGCTAGTAATTATATGCTAAGTTCATTCTGCGTTTGCTTAAAGGTCTGCAGCAGTTGCGGAGCGAGCGGCCTCTATAGTTCATCCAGCTTCTGCCGAGGAGGTGGCTGCAACCATTAAAGTGCTTGAGTGTTTCCAGGTTCCTTTCGCTGTCCGCAGTGGCGGCCATCAAACTGCACATGGTGCGGCGGCCATCACAGACGGAATATTGATCTCCTTAGACAGATTGAACGCTATCTCTTACAGCACGGACAATGAGATTGTGTCTTTTGGTCCAGGAAATCGTTGGCTTGCGGTGTATCGCCACCTCGACCAGTATGACCGCGGTGTGACTGGTGGACACATCGGACTTGTAGGCACAGGCGGTCAGATCACGGGTGGTAGGTCTATGTCTTACTTAAACTCTATGAGGTCTTCGGTGCTAATAAACCTCACTTGCAGGTGGTACTTCACCTTTATTTCATCGTTACGGTTTCTCCTCTTCAAATGTGCAAAACTTCCAGGTTGTGGTAGCAGGAGGAAGCATCGTCAACGCCAATATTGAGGAAAATCCTGACCTTTTCTGGGCTCTAAAGGGAGGTGCTAACAATTTTGGCGTCGCCACTCGCTTAGACATGGTCACGTTCCCGCTTCAAGGAATATGGTCGGGAGGACTAGGTTTCGACATTACCCAAAAAGAAGAAGTCCTAGACGCGTTCTGGAAGTTCCAAACCGAAAGCATTACCAAAGACAACGGAACGGAAATTCTACTCGGGTTTGGAATACGCGGGAATCAGACATTCATTCGAGGCGAAGCTTTTGCGGATTCCTCAGGATATGGAAATGAATCCTACCCAGATGCTTTCAAGCCATTCTACGACGTTGGCATCCTTTATCAGGATGCGCAAGATCAGAGATTGGCAGTCTCAGCCAATCTGATGGCGAATGAGAATCTGCCTGAGGAAGGCAAGATCTGGAACACACCAGGAGGAGAAGGACGGTAAGTCTTCCGAATTCCCAAAATATTTAAACCCTGGGTATCACGGTACAATATGCTGATCCACTCTGTTGATATTTAGCATGAACTTTGCAATGGTAACTCTCAAGCCGGACCTCCAGCTCTATAGCCAAGCCGTTGATATATATCTGAATACATTCATCGCGGCCCGAGGTGTCAAAGACGTTCAGATCAACCTGCACATAAGCCCGATTACCGCGAATGCCGTGAGGCACGCCAGGGAGCGAGGAGGTATGGCTGCAGGCTGGGCGGAAGAAGATCAACTTTGTAAGCTGAATCCGAGACTAC
Source organism: Fusarium pseudocircinatum (assembly GCA_013396035.1). Classification (NCBI taxonomy): domain Eukaryota; kingdom Fungi; phylum Ascomycota; class Sordariomycetes; order Hypocreales; family Nectriaceae; genus Fusarium; species Fusarium pseudocircinatum. The sequence goes on along the minus strand of JAAOAS010000593.1, from coordinate 5,787 downwards.
TGTCATTCTGAGCAGAGAATCGCTGACTTAATTTATACTTAGTTTTCAATATTGAGATGGTCTACTCCCAAGCATCTGACGATGATTTGATGTATTCACTTTCCTGTGAATGTATAGTAAATGTTAGAGCTTTGGGGGCGAAACGGGGTCTCCTTATGCCAACAATCTGGATGAACAACGCACAGACTGATGACGATGTTTTGGGAAGCTATGGAGCAGCTAATTACGCCAAGATGAAGGAAGTTTCGCATAAGTATGACCCCAAGCGGACCTTCCAAGACTTATGCAGTGGTGCATATAAGTTGAATAAGTAGGTTATAATAAGTTATACGATGAAATGGGCGGGGTTGATTTTGGTGGTTCTCAAAGCCACTCCATGTACCTAAGGTTCGTGTGCACGGGCCAGTTTTGTTGTATCCTGTCATGTTACCAGCGCGACTGCATATAGTAGGCCAAACAGCTAGAAGGGTCTCAGTGACCTAGTTCGATTAAATAGACAACTACCTTACATCCTACCGAATCTCCCTTGTCCAGCTGTTAACCATCCGAAGTAACACTGATCCATGTACGCCGATAACTATTAAATGCTGTGCAAGACTACATGCTATAGACAAAGCAAGTTCGGCAATTGTGAGGACCTTAGTAAAACAACGAAAATTTCTCAACTGCCAGGAGATAACCCTGGGGTTCGGGAGGAATAGATAAGAAAGCTTTGTTATGGTCCGGATGACTGGGTGATGAGGTCTGATATTAAAGGGGGGGTTACTGAAACTAAAAACAATCACGTGAATGACATCTGCCAGCCAAGGCCAAAACAACACTAGTTCTCAAGTATTTCATACAGCTGAATCCGCTAAGGTTGATAAATAAATTTCTTCAAATCGTTGAGAACTAATGTAGAAGCTTATATTATGGAGATATCACTGTGTTCTCATTGATTCGCCAGTGACACTAACACAGGACCTTTCTCTATTGGCTTGCATATCGTTTATTCAAGTTGAGAACAAACATATACTGACATCAACTTGGCAAGAATGATGAATTCTTAGTTTCATGGTAGAATGTATTATGCCCCTTGATTGAGTCTATAAGCTAAGCAATATTTACTGTTCGGCTGAAGTAGGTTTCCAATTTTGACCATCTAGATGCGAAGACTCGTCCATCCTTGAATGTTGCCAGTATATGCTTCTCAGACGTATCCAGAACGGTAATGTCCTCCAATGGATTGGCGTTCAAGATCAGAAGGTCGGCAGCAAATCCTGGGGAGACCTGGCCCAAGAACGTTTCCTGCCTAAGCATTCGAGCAGCGTTGATGGTCGCACTTCGCAGAACTTCAAGCGAACTTTGAACTTGCGACCGGAGCCCATATTCGCGGGACTGAGCAAAATGTAATTGCCCGAGGAGGGCACTTCCGAAACATATCGCCACTCCAGCTTCCGTTGCAATCTTGATGGCTTCCAATCCTTTCTCCAATACCTCCCTGTTCTTCTTGGCTGAAGCAGGTAGGAGAGAGCCTTCAAATTGTTCCATAGTTGCGTAAGCAACTAGGGTTGGAGTCAGAAAGACCCCTTTGGCGGCCATGAGTTCAGCGGTTTCTTTATCGATGAGATTTCCATGCTCAATACCCAGAACTCCCTGGTTAACTGCTTGTCGGATCGCCTGAGGTGTGTAGGCATGAGAGGTTACGTATGTGCCTGCGTTAGACGCAACCGTCACAATAGCCTTGATCTCCTTATCTGAGAACTGGATGTGCTCAATGTTGTCTGTTGGACTAGCCACACCACCACCACCCATAATCTTGATAAAGTCGGACCCTTGACGAAGCTCCTCCCTAGTATACTTCGAACAGTCTGGTACGCCATCAATGACTCGTCCAATGCCTAGAGTAGTTCCGCCACAGCACTCGTGTTCATTTAGCTGTTCGCGGCTGTCCGCATGACCGCCTGTTTGTGATAATGCGTGTCCAGCAATGAACAGCCTTGGGCCTAGATGAACATAGTGCTCAATAGCTTTTTTCAGAGGAGCCAAAGCACCGCCGCAATCTCTCACGGTCGTAAAGCCCCTCTCCAACATAGATTTGCAGACCTGTGGCTGGCGTAGGAGCGAGGCTGAAAGGTTCCAATTCTTCAACTCCTCAAGGCCCTTCTTTCCAGGAACTGCTGCGAGATGTATATGGCAGTCTATCAGGCCAGGACAAACATACTTTCCGCCTAAATCTATCTGAAGAATAGACGGATCCTCGCTCCATTCTGTTGCATCACCATTGATATATTCGATGATGCCGTCACAGAGATGGATTGTTGCGTTCTCTAGGACCGTGCCTCGGACAGGGTCGATGATATTGGCTCCGGTGAGAATATATCTTGGTCGAGGAAGAGGGATCCAAGGAATCATAACGTGATTGGGGATCATGGGGACTTTGGCCATAATGTAGTGAGCTAGTTCGTAACGTAGTGATAATGAAAGATGCGCGTTTTCACTTATGACACTTACTAGAGAAGGTCTTTCCTCTTTCTAAATACATTTTGGCAACCCAGAAATGAAAGAAGAGGTCTATGAAAATAGACTTCGGTTCGGGTAGTTGTAGCCGTCTAGGTCGAGGGGACCAAGAATCCGGGGAAGTAGCTGGGCGTTATCAGCAACTAGTCGGGTACCTGTACCCAGCCAATCGGGCTGCTCAAAATCTGGGTACATGTACCCGGGACCACATTCGTGGGCAATTGGGACTGGACCTCCAACCAGAGGGTTCAATAGCTGAGATAGTTGGCGATGATGGGATTCCCCATACACGTTCATCTCAAGGATCGCTCGTTTCCGCTCGTTATCTTTGTGGCTTGGAAGACTGATATATAAAGAGCAACACAATCGCCACGGAAATTCTTGAATCATCACACTTCGAAGACCCATAGAATCACAGCACCACCAGGAATAAACAACAACATGGAATCAAAGGAAAATCGCAACCTCCCTAGCTAGGACAAAGCCTCAATGGAGCTATCGACCAAGCATCCTAGTACTACTGTGGGAGAGGCAAACTCAATCTTGACAATGACCCCAGCTGAGGAGCGAAAACTGGTTCGAAAGATTGACCTACAGTAAGTCACTGACCTCTTCGACTTGTACGCTTATCGAAGATTGGGCCAGCTTGATGCCCCTGATGTTCGTTCTATACCTTTTTCAGTATCTCGATAAGACGTCCCTTGGCTATACTGCAATTATGGGCATTTTACAGGATGCAGTAAGTCAACCTGTTATCTAAATAAAGAAGAAACATAAACGCTAATAATGATATCACAGAAACTTAGTGGCAATCAATACCCCTGGGTTTCTAGCTTCTTTTACGTGGGGTTTCTCGTTGCGAGCCCTCTATGTTCGATTCTCTTGGTCAAATTCCCGGTGGCTAAAGTTATTGTCTTGACCGTGTATGTTTCCTCCCTCGGGTTCCATTTGATATCCTTATGTACTTACACTGATGCGTCGCATTAGGCTCATTTGGGCAGGTATACAGATGGTTATGGCCGCTGGCAAGAGCTTTGCCAGTCTGGCCGTCCTGCGTATCTTACTCGGTGCTTTTGAGACTGCTATCAGCCCAGGCTTTACGATCATTACGTCCACTTGGTACAAACCCTCTGAACATGCCTTACGCCACGGTCTCTGGTATGGCGGAGCTAGTGTAGCATATATAATAGGCGGTATCATGGCGTATGGCATTTCCCATATCGACAGTACGATTGAAAGTTGGCAGGTATGTGAGCACATGATTGAAACAAGAGGCCATCTGTCATGCAACAGCTAATAATCCTCCCAGTTACTCTTTATTATCTTTGGGGCAGCGACCTTCATCTGGGGCTTGGTTGTTCAGTGGCTTCTACCTACTGATCCCCAAAGTGCTTGGTTCCTCAATGAACACGAGAGGAAACTATTCTTTGCGAGAGTACAGACAGCGAGGCATTCTATCCAAACGGGAGAATGGAACCATGCACAGATGAGGGAAGCCCTTGTCGGCCCTTGGTCTTGGCTGTTTTTTCTCCCCTGCGTGTTCTCTACCATTCCGGGTGGTGGGTTGACTGCAGTAAGTAATGCAAAATGCCCGAGGGCTTGTCTGCCTGTGTAATTGTTTGGAATCGCTACTGATCAGTCCAATTACAGTTTGGAAGCGTTATCATAAAGGACTTTGGATACAGTGTGCTTCAAACTCAGCTTCTTTCTATGTCAGTTGGGGCGTTTCTTCTCTTCTTTGTCATCCTGGCTGTGGGCATCTCGACGACTTTGAAGAATGCACGATGCCTGTCTATTGCTATCGTTAATTTTATATCATTGGCTGGGGTTTTTATGGTCAAGGTTCTTCCAGAGTCCAACAAGATAGCCCGTCTCGCAGGCATCTGGCTAGTTTGCGCACAAGCTAGTGCTTTCCCAACAACTCTTAGCTTGGTTTCCAGTAATATCACTGGCCACACAAAAAAGGCTGCTGTTAATGGGATGCTATTTGTTGGATTTTGTGTTGGCTACACTATTGGGCCCCTTACATTTATTGCCCAAGAAGCCCCTGGTTATAAGGTAAGTCATGAGTACCTATTGACTAACTTATAGGTCTATACTAACCTTCTTATCCAGACTGCATTTAATATAATGGTAGCTTGCTATCTTCTTAATATCGTCATTGTTATCTCAATAAGACAGATAATGGCAAGATGGAACAAACAACGGGACCAGCAGCATGGAGCTGATGCTGTCTCAAATGCACACGTCCTTGAACACGCGGGCCAAGCCGATCTTGATGAGACCGATTGGGAGAACAAGGAGATTCGTTACTCTTTGTAAGGCGGAGTGGTCTTGAACACCTTTTCCAGGCAGAAATTCATGTCCCGAGGCACAGAGATAGTGACAAGGGTGTATTTATTTCAATAAGGTGAAGTAAGCCATTTACCAACATCTCTTCCAGGGACCGAACCCTATGCGAGTCCCGGATAAGCAGACCTCTTGGAACAGATATTCAATATCCTCTAATGATTTATCTTTACGTTCAGGCACACAGAAATGGGGTAAAGATAACTGCGTAGAAAGAGAGCGACTTAAATATAAACTTAACTTTAGAGCTCAGTATAGTATACTATAAATAGAGCTGGTAGGGAATAGAGAAGTTAACAGCTAATTAGAAAAGGACATCGACGCAGGATGCAGTTTAAGTGACATCTCGGAGCCTCAATGATGCCATCTTGGTAGATACAGCATAGGTAAGAGGTGCCCAGGCAATAATGAGACCGCTTCTAAAGACCGTGACTAGGGAAACAATTACGATCTTGACGCTGGCGGATGGCTCATAGATCAACGTCAGGCCACCTACATTCATGATTGCGGCAAACTGTGTGCATGCTCCAAGGAGCAGTAATGGCCTGGTTACATGAATTAGCACTGACTTTACGTGGATGTTAAAGTAGAAATTAAGTAGAAGGTCGTACCTGCGTCCAATGCGATCGTTAATAAATAAACCAATGGCCATGATGAAGAGATAGTAAGACAGGTTAATAACCGTCAGATTAAAGGGACTGATTGTATCGAGCCTATAAATAAATGCGGCGCTGTACGTGGACACAAAGCCTGGCCAGTGGCCTGCTGGAACATGTTTATACCGATAACGATAGCGATTCTCTTCCTATTTAGGGCCTTGAAGATCTCGTTGACCTTGCCTTATGTAGAGTTGCTCCTTAGGCTATTTTGCAAATCTTTAAATTCAGTTGAAATTTTATCGGCAGTAAGGGTTAGGATAGGGTTAGGATAGGGTTAGCA
>JAAOAS010000589.1:0-10403 GCA_013396035.1 Fusarium pseudocircinatum | reverse complement strand
TATAAAGGTCAGAAGCCAGGCTATAGAAGTTTATAAGAAATGCTTAAAATAATTAACAAATACCTAAACTATTTATACCTCTCAGGGAGTATCACATTTACGATCAACTAAAGGAGTCTGGTGCTTAAGGGTTTTATATTATTACAAGACGCTATACTATTAGTAATCGACCTGCTGACAGAGGAACCCTCGAAAGACTGACCAAGCATTTCCATAAAGCCGGGGTTTCAGCTCCAAGCGCCACTAATTATGTCGTCACAAGTCAGGGCGCTTATATCAGAACTTATACACCCAATAACAATCCTGCTGCAAGCGGCTGGGGATTTTGTATGCATGACCCGCTGAACTACTGACCAATCAAATGGGTTAATCAGGAACAAGGTCACTCACCGCTCAGTGCCAAGAATAACAATCACAATGTAGCCTAGAATATCCACTATATCTGGGCTTCGTATTGTAGTCGACCTATCGGAGACGCCATACATGATTGTTCACAAAGACTGTATGTTACAGATGAGCTGAGCAAGGTCCTGTTCTGTTATATCGACAAGATCAAAGACTGAATTATCAGTATTATCAAATATTGTATTACACAGTCCGGAAAGATATCACATTGCAGTCCCGATGCCTTCCAAGCGGAGAGGCCGAAGCCATAGCGATCCCGACAGAAGCCTAACACCATCCGCAGAGCGCAAGAGACAGAAGCACGAAAAAGATCACGGGGACAATTCCGAACTATGCATGGCAGATCTGACGCGACCAAAAGTCCAGCCAGAAAATTATTCTGTCGGTTGGATATGCGCTCTAGACATTGAACTAACTGCCGCGGAGTGTATGTTAGATGCATCACACGGAACTTGCGATCAAGACACCCATGACAGCAACACATACATTCTTGGGAGTATTGGCCAACATAACATTGTTCTGGCCTGTCTCCCTGACGGCGGAGCCGGTAACAACAACGCCGCCATAGTTGCTACCCACTTGCGTCGAACTTTTCCTTCCATAACTCTGATGTTGATGGTTGGGATTGGAGGTGCTGTTCATGGACCGCATAACCCGCGTCTTGGGGACGTGGTGATAGGTACTGAGGTTATTCAATATGATCTCGTCAAAAGCTTCGACGATCATATTCAGCTTAAAGGCATTGCTCGCCGTCCGGATTCGAATGTGCGCACTGCTCTGACCAAGTTCAAAGCTCGTCATGCAACGCATCAGAAAAACATATCGAATATTTTGCAACATCTAAAAGAATACATCGCACCCGACCCGGCTTTGGACGTGTTATTCTGCAGTGACTGTGAGTACTCTTCCGCCCAGGACTGCGAGCTTTGCGACAAGCAGAACCACAGACAACGGGAACCTCGATCAGCAGGACCTCACATCCATTACGGAAGGATCGCATCAGGAAACCGGGTTGTGAGAAACGCTATAGAAAGGGACAGAATTGCAGAAGAGCTTGACGTTCTCTGTATCGATATGGAAGCAGCAGGTGTTATGGACAGCTTCACTTGTTTATCGATACGGGGACTGAGTGACTATGCGGATTCTCATAAGAACGATATATGGCAAACACACGCTGCAATTACAGCAGCAGCATGCACAAAGGAATTCCTTGCTGTTGTGCCTTGCAGGGCAAATACAGGTACGTACTGGCTACAGCACCGTGAATCACGACCTTTAAATAAGGCTTTTGATTTGACCAGTCAAAAACAGGTTCTTTTTCAGCTAGCAAAAACACTTCAAGCTCGGCTCGTCAGCAGCAATCTACAATAATCATTCGCAACATAAAAACGGGAAGTTGTAGCCATCAGTTATTTGAGACCCAGAAAGGATCGAAGATCTCAGGAGTTTCTGCAAAACACAATTCTGTTCAGGCTTTTGGATCAAAAGACATTATTCAAATAGCTTCTGGTATCTGTACGACACAAAACATCGAGTCTCCAGAGGCCGATGACTCAACGGAGGAGCTAATGGATGAATGTGCCTCAGCGTATGCTCGCCGCTGATTAACTACTCAATAAATAATTTTCTTCCTTATCGCCGAATATCATTTACTACTCCAAGCTTCTTTCCTGTGCCGGTTCTGAAATTTGATGGTTCGGCGTTCTGGCGGGGGGCAACTGCTTGACGACTGCCCAGCATTTGCGCGAGGTCCTTGACTGATGACTCTTCCCAAGCGCCAACGACCTGCCATGAATGGTTTCCCGCTTCAACATTTTCTGCATCATACAGATGGTCTCTGGTTGACAATAATAACTGTACGCCACATTCGCCAACTGTAATATTTTTGAGTTTGTGGGTGGGCCGGTCGATGCTTGAAGGCACGTCTTGCAGGTCGGGTTTCAAATCGTACTCCATATTGAATGTAGGAAGTGGTAGTGGATGAATAGACTTTGGGTTGAAGTTTCGCAGCAAGAGATTAAGTGCTTGGGCGATGGTGCAGGGTCAAATGCAGGTTGGGGTTCAGACCTGGGCCTTATTTCACCTCGAATGGAAGAACAGTCAACCATGGCCGGCTACTGCGTTCATCCGACGGCCGAAATGGAAAAGAGGGGGCCGGCGCTTATTGCGCCCTCTTGTGGCCAGACTCAGCGCTACCGGGCGAATATCGGAAACACCAAGACTGATCGACCAGCTCTCGAATTAGTCAGCCAGTGAGAGGGCAGATCAGAAATTAGTTCCTGCTAGCGGATTAAGGTAGGCAAAAGAGTTCTATTAAATAAGAAACTACTATCTTAATAACATCATAGGCCAACTTATTATAGTCTTATTATAGAATTAATACAGTATTCTTTTTAAACAAAAATATCAGCCTCGTAGGGATCAATGTTGCTCGACTAGGGCCTGTACTGCCTGCATGTACAATGTGCCTTGAGCGATGCAAGGTGAGTTTTTACTAACAGCAAATCGATCGATTCTTTCCACTATCCAATTATGGTAGCTCAGAGCTTTCTCCGGGCTGATCCGTTGCTTTCACATTCAGCATGCGAAAGAAAATCTTTCATACAATACTATCACTGCCAAAGGGAATAGTTCGGAATTGCTCTCTTCGAGATTTGTCTTCTACCTCGTGCTTCTGTGGGGCCCTGCTAAACTTTGATCTAATATTGTGGAATTTGGCCTTGTTGTGGAATTCCACTGCGGCGTACGGTAGACATTGTTGGAGAGCATAAAATATATCCTCTCGATCCATGTTGCATGTATCCAATAACCGTTCGCCGCATTTCCCAATACTCTTCATTCCGGTCCATCGGTTAAGTATCTCAGAGGGCCTTACAATGAGCTCCTCAAGACTCCTCATATTGTGATGAACCGTCACTGTCAAAGGACCGGTATAGAACCACGCAAGTTCATCGGAATAATCAAGACCGACAGCAAGGTCAACATTTAGATCCGGCTTATCAGTCATAGATGTTCCATCTTCCAAGGAGACAGGTGGAGGTACTCCGAGCATCCACTGAATGAATGCGAATCCACGGGACGAAACATTTAGTATGGATGGTAATCCTTGAAATAGATGCTTCTCCGATTCTGAAAAGCCGCCAGAAAGCATCGATGAGTATCTCTACTGCTTTTGCATGAGGAAAGACCGTATCTTTATTACCTCTTTAGCTTGATAGTTTAGTTTACCGATTGGCGTATCTATAGAAAATTCTAATAAATCAAAGAACTAACAGCATGTGTCATGAGTGTTCGCTTCTCGGGTTGATGCGGCACTTCTTTGTTGGAAAGGACGAGTTTGGTGAGGACTTCATCGACAATGGCGTTGACAATCGAAATACGAGGATAGACAGTGGAGTTGTGATGCCAGGCTAAGCAGATCGGGGTAAGGAGCTGTTCGCTCCATTGATCCACAAGCCACAATGTCAATAATTGGGTCGATTCGCGCTTTGGGGTCTCTGAACAGGCAATTGTCTTGAACACCCAAGATACTCTTCTACTGTTCATCATAGGCATGGACATCAATCCAGCGGGTCAACAAGCGGTAGAGTCCACGTCAGGCTATAATAACGCAGGCGGGCTCAGGGCCCATGAAGAGCATATCTTCTTGTTCTCTGCCTGTCGAACAGGCTTACCGTCAACTGGTAGCTCTTCAAATGCAAGACAAAAAGCAGTCCTCTGTTGGCAGTATATGTACTAGACGCCAAGCATACAGTCCCAAGGGGGGTTGACTCACCTAGAGACTTGGGTTCCTGTTTCTGCGGTCAGGGGTGACTGATTTCTGCTCTTTGATACTTTTTTAGATGGTTTCTCCAGGCACGATAAGGGATACTCTATACCGGCACTAGCAAAATACCAATGATGAAAGCTGCTGAAGGCCAGACACGGCACCTCCGCAAAAGATCCTTCTAATATCTTGATTCTGATTTAAATACTCAGCAATCCTTGCATCAAGGAACGAAACAGAGATCTGGAGTGAGCATTCTCATCCAAGATCAAGTTTGCAATTTACCTTTAGTCCATGCTGTATCGGTATCCTCTTTCAGGATCAGTGTTCGGTCGAGCGCGAGCTTTGGATGTAGAGGGTTACAATGTGCATTCTGTCTTTCTGACACGGAATTTGATGCTGGACAAACTCATTTTAACTGTCTGCAAGCTTGTCGCCTCGGATAGAAGGTCGTGCGGTAAAGACACACTTGTGTGAGCTACAGTCTCGACGTTGTCACGCCAGGCGCTGGTCTTTTCAGTCCTCAATCATTCAATCAGAAGCCGATACAGGAGGGGCTATAGGCGAAATCTACCGGGTGATGATTTTGCCAATGCTGGTATAGGAAGAAACAGCCACTGGGTCACGTTTGATGCAGAGTCTAGGACTCAACACACAAGACGCAGACACAGACCCCGATTATCGACACCAGTGGAAAGCTTACATCTTTGAGTGTCCCATAAGCTCGCGTGCTGGAACTACTCTCTATAAACTGCTAACCTAGACAGTGTTGATGACACAGGTAGCTCCAATCGCTATACAGTCCGTGCCATCTAGTTGCACCGACTTAAAACCCCACTATTGCACTTGTAGGTCTAAATTGGTGCTTCTCACCTCACTTCATCATGGTCCAGGTCAATGGCCAGCTCAGTTTGTTTCCTCATGAGTATGCGTATCCAGACGGGCCGATTTTACCTCGCCATTGAACTCATAAATTTCATGTCATCCAAGGTAGCTCTTTGGCCTGTTCCGGGGTAACTCCAGAACGAAGTGAAATAGGCAGCCTTCGTTTGGGCAACAGCGCATAGGTTTTATTGATAGATGTTCGATCATGCATGGTGAGGCCTGGCTATTCATCAGATAGCTGTGCCGTCAGGACGATCCCAGCTGGTCACATGTCGCGAGAGTTCTTTGAGGTTATGATAGATTTGGGAGGCTGGCCGAGGGAACATGAGTGTTGTGAGCATCTTGTCGGTAACTATGCAAGTCGCATCAGTCCGTGATCGCCAAGTTGGAGGTTGAGAGACTGAGCAGGGCTGACCTGATCGGCCTAGCAACAAGGGCTTTAGTATGTCTAGTTGATGGTGCATCAGATAGATATCCCTCTTGGAAGGACGAGCCCCAAATAAGCCAGCTATTCCAAGAAAGACCTCTCAACCCGTGTCAAAGGTTCCAATGAACAGCGTCGATCTTCTTGGAACAACCGGCTTATTTGATAGTACGATGTGAGCGGAGTAAATCATATCCTCTGACTCTACATCCAAGAGAAGAACGAACAAGTCAGCCGACTCTGTGAGCTCCTTTTTAGGATAGAGATGGTTACAGGGATCAGATTAGCTTAAAATAATTTTCGAACGGTCAAGACTTGTGTCTAAATGTATAAATCTACATATATAAAACCTTGGATGATTTCAAATGCGGGCAATAACAGCACTTGCAATTCGGCCATGCCTAACTGAGGAGCCACTGGAGTGCGACTCTAAAACTGCTTGTCTTACAAGTTGCTATCTATTAAGTAAAATGACCTAGAGAAACATACAGCTTTTGATGCTGTAAATCCCTTGTTTCAGGAACATAATACTAGTTAGCCATGATGCTCTGACCACCGTCTGCGGTAATCCTCTTTCTGATGCGTACTTTCATTGTACTGCTCCCAAGGTGAATCAATGATGGTTTAGAATTGGACGCTCCAGCAGCGCCAATATCGATCAACGCATTCGGGCAGAACAGGAGTGCTTCGCCAGGTTCCAGACCGACGATATGGGAGAACAAATCCTCATCCTTGATGTTCAAGTGCGAGAATGAACCTAGCCCGTCATTTTCCTTCTCAATGTTTGTACCATTTACCATATCTCGACCATTGAGTTTCATTTCAGCGTCGGAGACTAAATAGACACCTGCCAAGTGTCGCCTTAGAGTGGCGAACCATGTTGGTGACGTGAAGCGATGGACTATGACAGTGGAACATAAATCGAGGAGCTTGGGAGATATAGTGGGTTCTTGAGTGGAAAGAATAACTCTGGTGCCCAAATGACGCTGTAGACGGATGACCGAAAGCAGGGACTCTGTCAGTGTTTGGCTGTCGGAACTGTCTTTCATGTACTTGTGTGCTTCATCCAAAGCAACGATGCGTCCAATGGTCGGTTCTCGTTCCAGAAACAAACTAAGACAAATGTTAAAGAGCGAACATGCCGTCTCAGCCGTGACACAAGGACACGAGAGATCGACAATCGTGAGTTCTCCAGCCTAGGTTTTTAGAATTAGTGATCCTTGATCACCGCATAAAAGGAGCTTACATGCAAGTCCCATTCTACACCCTGAGCAGAAGTGTTTCTCTTCTCCTTCGGCTTCGTTTTCGATCTGGAAGCCGAACTATCCGCAGAAGTTTGTTCTATGACCATGAAGCTTTCCAAGGTCTCTAGGCGTTGTTGCAATGGAAGTAGCTGCCCTTCTGTTAAGGACTCTTTCTTAATAGCGGTCTTGAAAGCTCTATAGTCAAAAGCTGAGTTGGTCTGTTGCTGCGCCATACGCATATCGCGTAGGATGCGACTAATAACGTGGAGATATAGCGGCATTCCACCACCCTGAATCGAGCTGACTGCCATCAAATCTAGCATCCTTCTTGTGTTCAGGTCCGATTGGCTAATCCGCAGCTCCTTTACTACCACCTTGGGGAGGTCCTGATAAATGCGCTTTCTTGGTCAGCCACGAGCCTTATGTGATTATGAAGAAAGGGTGAACCTTGATATGAATAAAATTGGAAGGGGCACATAGTACTCTGACCTTCACGTCCGTATTACTGGCTATATACGCCGCTTCGCAGGGCATTCCGCCTGTATCCGAGACGAATGTATCATAGTGAAACACAAGGCTTGCCAAGGGATGGGGAAGTCGATTTGCCTTGGACGAAATTAGGCAATTCTCCAGAATAGTACTCAGTGTATGGCTTTTTCCTGATCCTTGGCTCCCGCAGATAAATGTACTGGCGGGTGTGGCCACGTTGTAGAATAACCGAGATTCGAGTTGTTCAACACTGCTAGCCGACCGGGAAGAGGAACCTCGCAATTTTGAAATATTGGAAGCCAGAAGTCCGTATTGAGCTGGACGCTCTTCCTTGGGAAGCCTCGCTTCAATAATGTGCGTGAAGAGGGGAACAGACTTCATTGTGCTTGTCATTTCAACCTCATGATCGAGCAACTCCAAATGAGGGTGTGGAGGCTGGGAAACAACGGACTTAGCGGAGGGACCCATGATTGAGTAATGTGGTAATACTTTAATGGAAGTAGGGAAAGAGTTGTCATGGTGAGCAAAAAGGTGGTGGCCTCACTTGTTATCCACTGGCCGTTCTTATAGCTTTGTGGAAGCCACAAACATGGCCGGCCTCCCGCAGCCCTTGGTTCAGCCACCTACGCACTACCCTTGCTAAAGATCAAATCATAAAGCTCAAATTTCTCAACCCAAGACGGTTGATACTCCAAAAGGGCGGTGTAAGATGTTTTATTCCTGGCCGAATCTATTATCCCGGTAAGTTTCACGCTGTGACAGTTTCGATATCAAGGTTAGATTCGTGGTCATACGGTTGCAATTGCCCCACGTGCCGTATGTGACGTCGTCGGAAAGCTCTAGATCGCATTAAGCCCATTTCTAAGTGGGGAAAATAAGTTTATCTTGACCTCTTTGCAACGCTTTTCATGGCCAATCGGCTGTATCGAAGCCTTCTCGTTTACCATCCCTGGGCTACCCTAGGCCAGATCAACGGCGGCGCCCACTTCTCCCGTGTGTCAGTATTATGACAGGAAATTGCAACGTGCTGAAACATGAACAACTAACCTTACAACCAGTGTCCGCGAAGGAGACCAGATATTAGTAAAGGTTTTCCATTGCCTCGGAAATATAAACATGTCCCTCAGTACGCCAGCCAGGCTAAGAACGCGTTTGAGCTAAGGCACAAGACACGACGCTGAATATTATAAGGCGGATTAACAAAACAGTATCGGGATGTCTCTTGACTTTAGCTTCAACTTCGAAGTTCCTCTGGATAGCATAGGAGCATCCGTTTGGCGCGGCCAAAGGAATCAGTCTTTTGAGACCAGCCTTGGCACAGGTCAGTGCCGCTTTGCGCAGCTAAGTCTTCATGCCCTTAGAGGACTTTATCGGCGGAGGGGCGGGGCAATATATATCCTATTACCTTCCTTCGGTATCCACCCCTACCTACTTGGATAAGGCGATTGTTGCACAATTGGTAAGCATACCTTTGAGGCCAGGTGAAGCAAGTTAGTCTAGCTTAATGTTAAGCTGAGAAATGGGACGTACAGCCGTACATGGTTGATAGCGGAAGAAAGAATTTCTTAAATCAGGCGATTTTAATTGTGCATCTGGGTCACTAATGGCTAGCCCGCAACCTTGATAAATTCCCACAAAGTGCCACTGTCGTCGTCTCGAAACAAGCCACTTCCATCCTCCTTCGCAGAAACCTGTCTCTGCTTCCAAAAGTCCAAGGCCTGAATTTGGTACACGCCACCCTCCATATGACGTAGAGTAAAATCCTCCCAACCCTTGTGATGGTAAACTTTTGCGTAGAAATCCCACCAAAAGTCATGACCCAGAAAGGAACCCATCGCGATATTCTTAAAACCTCTAAACCCGTCTCTCTCACTGCATTGCCACTGTGCCTGCTCAGAAATGTATGTTTGGGGTTTCTCCAGATCCATCCGCTCGAGGCGTAGATGGCCATTGTGGCACATGAGAACGCGACCACGGGCAATGTCGTGGATGAGATATTTGCCGTCGTGGTGAGGAATAGATTTGCGAGTGAGACCAAAAGAACCATTTGAAGTTACACCAATATCTGTTGAAGTAGGTGTGTACATTGGAGTGTCTATACCGCCACTCGAATCATCAGGCCAGTTCTCACCAGGATCAGCTTCGGAAACGGTGCGAGGTGTCATCACCCCCACGCTCGATACAGTGCTTGACATTGATGCTAATGGACTTGTACTCTCAGCTCAGGATAGCGATCGAGATGGTATAGACAAGTGCCAGTAGACTCGGCAGCCGAAATTTGACTTTAGATGTTGTTGCATGAATGGAGATACGCCATTACCCCGCTTTCATTTTTGTACTGTTGGCTGGGTGGTCGGCTTACTGATAGCAAGTAGCTAATCACAGAGATGGGTTTATCGACCCGCTTTAGGCCTCGTAAGGGGCGATAATTGCCAGGGTGTAAAGTTGACTTGACTTGATCCTATAATGGAAGAAGAGCGACAATCAGCACAAGGGTCTGTCATGCCTTTGCCGCAGAACACGACGAGGCCTGTTCCACCTCTTTTAGCTCTAACCTCACGATTCTACCTATTCGGGATCAAGATGTGCTTCCAATTGGGTCAGCGTTGCAAAGCTAATCGCTAGGCGAGTCAGTAAGGTGGATCTTTGTTATTAGCGTTTCCTCCCTAGTTTGGAGATAAATCTGACTGAACCAGCCTTCGAAGCTGGTTTGCCCGGAATGACAATCAAGCCAAGACTACCAGTTGCTAACGTGGCCATGCTCACGGTAGCGATCTCCCCTCCTGGAATTTCTAAAATGGCAGTAGGGGGCTGATGTTAGGACACTTTTGCTTTTGACAATCCGGGAAGATGTCTTGAGCTTAGTGATTCGAAGATTAAAGTGAACTGAGCCAATTGATTAGCTAGGCATCTATTGATCAAAGTGTGCCTCAAGGTAAGGGCCCTGCCCATATGTTCCATCAGTAGTCTCCCTGACGACCTTAGGAGCATAGCTCTGTAGGACACTCTGGTAACAGCGCGCTCAACCTTTAGGGGGCACAAATGGATCATACTGACCATAGAATGGCGATAGGCAGAATAGAGGAATAAAAGCTGTTAAGAGTATTTTAGGAATATATAAATATAATATATAAGTACAAGGACCCTTACTATAAAATAGGCAGCATTTACTTAAGTAATAGTATATAGG
>JAAOAS010000587.1:0-11700 GCA_013396035.1 Fusarium pseudocircinatum | reverse complement strand
AAATTAAATCACGAATCTGAGACGGCTTGGTAGAAGAACACCCCTCATGTCGCCGGTGTATCCGGCGAGGATTGTCCTGCTGTTATGGCCTTCGACTGCAATGGGAAGACGAGACGAGGAGTGCTGGAATTGCATTCGGGAGAGCGGCACCACATAATCGCAAGCCAGAGACAACATATTACTTACTGCCGGTTCTACGAGGTAGGTTACGATGGTTGCACACAACGGCAGATGAGGTGCGACGATTCCTCTGTGGGGTGGCAGCCAGGAGTGCCGATGAAATGCAGATGCTCAAACTTTCCCTACCGCCGTCGGTGAGTGTGCTGCCAAGTCTAAAGCCTGACGATGGCGCCTTATTACAATACTGTAAGCCTTGAGAACATCGATACTGGTCCCCGTTAATAAAACAGTAGATATCCAAGAATGGTCTCCTCGTCGAGTCCTTTCTAAAACGTTGGAAAACCCGTTCCAAAAGCTGATACTACCTCGAACATTTCAATTCCGACCCCTCTTACACATGATCATGTGCCTGGCAGCTCACGATCTATTTAACCGAAGTGATGCGGACCAACAGCATCAACGTCAGCAATTTTATTCGTCTATGCTTCAACACAAACTGCGGTCAATCCAGGATATGCGGCAACTGTTGTCCAGCAGCAGGGGCCTGGACGACCTCTCTGATTCCATGAGTCATTACGAGAAGGATGGCTTTCTAATAACTGTTATGCTCCATAGTCTGATGGAAATCGCCACAAATAGTACCAGTGAATGGGTTGTACATACCCTCGGAGGGCTGTCCATGGTAAAACGATATGGGCATGAACCATTCAGTCCAGAGGTTTATCGTTTTGTTACCGATCACTTCTCGCTTTCTGAAGCTTTTCTTGCTACCACAGGGACTGAGCTTGAGATTGAAGACCTAGATGGATGGCTGATACCACAACGAAAGTCCATGTTCCCAATATTGAGATCAACGCATGGCCGCTCACGGATCAACCCTTACACAGGGATATCATCAGAGCTTATCCAGAATATCACTTGGATAACTTCAACTATCCAGCGCCATTCGGGAGCAGGTTCAGATAGAAAGAGTGCGGCCGTTATGCGTACGGAGTTGCAAGTCGTGGAGAACCGACTCAGTGAACTGGAGCAGTGGTCTGAAGACTCTGATTTGGAAGGGCTAATTTATCTCAATGCGACGGCATTCGAGGCTGCAGCCTGGGTATATCTTCGAGTGGCTCAGTATGGGTGTGATGCGGAAGAGATACAAAGAAAGCTAATGCCAAAGCTGTTTGAGGCGATACGCCGAGTTCACGAACGACAGGATGCCCTTATCAGTTCAGTGCCGTACCCACTATGGGCTCTGTTCATTGCAGCTTGTCTTGCCCCCGAGCATGAAAGAATTCAGGTGTTGGACTGGTTCGAAGAGCTGAAGGGGTGCCGGTCACTCAGCAATGTGCCTAGTACGATGGAGGCGGCGATGATGGTTTGGAAACAACACGATTTGGAGTTGCTCAATGGGTATCCAAGCCGGGGTAGAGTATCGGGAGTCCCTTGGCACCAAGCTATCCAATGCCTTGGTTGGAGGCTGTCGCTCACGTGAATTCCTGATCTTGCTAGGTCGATCGTAATACGATATGCGTAACTAATTCTTTTGTTCTTCATGTGCACTTCGTCATTTTCATCAATATCAAAGTAGGTATTCTCATATTGTATTGTATAGTATAGGCCGAAAGCTGAATGTTGTTGATCAAAGCACCTGTTCTCCAGTAATGTGTTTATACCGTTTCCCGACGATACTGATCCTACCGAGGCCCTGCATTTCGGCCTAACTATTCGTGAAGAGTTTAATAGAAAAGCTCCCAGGCTGCTTTGGCCGTGATGCCTAAGAGCACGATTGAACTTGCGGCAAAGGTGGGGAATCGCAGGAGCAAGTTATTGTACGACACGTGAATGAGGCTGTGAATCACTCTCAGACCGACATATCCCCACGCCAGGCGCACAGTGACTTTATCCTTGACGTTCAATAGACTGAGGGCAAGCATAACGGCGTAGAATTGCGTAGGCTGCTCGAGTAGATTGTTGTAGTTGTCTGCGGGTCACTGCACGAAAGCAGGCAGCTTTTCTGCTTTCTGCTTCTTAGCAGTTTCTGGATCGAAGGACACGCCGTACTTGGAAAGGGCGGGAGTTCTGCGCCAGTACAACAGGCCTTCCATTGCGAATGTCCAGGTGCTGAGACCGACGAGAGGCCCAAGGAGAGGCAGCTGGGCAATAGAGGGAGACATGATGAATGGTGAAAGTTATCTCGTAAATGGAGGAGTTATGAGTGTTTCGGTAGAGTTTTGCAGTGAAGAGAGCTGTGAATCGATGACTGTGATGAAATAAATGATATAGTAGAATTAACAGATTTTTATGATAATCGTATTGCTATGCGAATATAACCTCAAAATGGTAAGTGCCACTTAAATCCGCTAAGTCCGCCATGTCCGTCTAGCTTAGTAACTCGCTTAAGAAATTTTCCTACTCAAATTTGTAATCAGATTAGGCCAAACTGACTCGAGAATGTCAATCAACTAAGTTATGGAGTTAATATGGAACGTTTTCGTCTCGGCTTGATCCACAAGCGGGTGATGGTGAGAAGATCATTGGCGTGAGCTCATATCACCAATGTCAGCACTGGTCGGTCAATGCAGATTGTTGAGCCAAACCTGTTTCGTAGTGAAATTCTTCCAGCGATATCGCCATTAACCTACTAAAAAAAGTTCATCAGTCATTTAATGACGCACCAATATCTTTCCGGCTTCGCAGTGTCGCTTTCCGTGGAGTTGCAGACTCGGGGCGTGAGGGAATGCATTGAACAATGGATACGTACCAACCTATTATGTGTGTATGGTAATAAGGGCCATGTCAGTGGATGTTCATGATTTTCCTACTCACTCTATGATTAGACTTCAAACTGAGCTGGACGAATAAGAGTATGTTGATTAAGACCTGTACGTCATAGATATACTGATTTAGTCATAGTTAAGTGCCCTACTTGGCCCTGCCTTTTCCTTCTCCGCTGATGTCGTACTTCCATGATGATCTTTAGCTCCAAGCTCAAGGTCTTGACTGTGTAGAGACTCTCCTCTACCTTCTATACTTCCAGATCCATGGGCATGGGCTTCGCACGGACCAAGAACATAAGCATCTTCTCCATGGACTGCATCATCTCCCAATAGGAGTTGTTCCTCTGTCATTCTCAGTGGAATTCGCAGC
The DNA here is from genome assembly GCA_013396035.1 of Fusarium pseudocircinatum. Taxonomy (NCBI): domain Eukaryota; kingdom Fungi; phylum Ascomycota; class Sordariomycetes; order Hypocreales; family Nectriaceae; genus Fusarium; species Fusarium pseudocircinatum. The sequence goes on along the minus strand of JAAOAS010000587.1, from coordinate 8,442 downwards.
ACATGCTTGATAAAGAGCATGATGAGGCTGGTCCAGACAAGGTTCCAGCCGATGATGAAGCATGCACCCGCCATCTGATATCCAAGCTGCATACCGTTGCCAGCGATTGCTCCTCCGGGATTCGTCAGACCGAAAGCTGCGCAACCGTCCACAGTGGCCCAAAGACCAGTACCGAACCCTCCAACTACACCAGCCACCATGTGAGTGTGCATGACACCGAGCGTGTCGTCAAAGTTCCGTTCCAGAAAGGTCATCTTCTTGGCCAAGATGTTCATAGTAAACCAAGGGACAGAGCCTGAACCAACACCGAGAAGGATCGCGCCCCAGCCTGCGACAACGCCAGCGGCTGGTGTGATGGCAACAAGACCAGTGATCATTCCTTGCACGGCTCCAATGACGGAAGGTTTCTTGAAGTATGCGATATCCAGGCCAGTCCAAACCAGAAGAGAGACAGCAGTACAAAGATTCGTGTTTAACACTGCCACTCCTGCGTCGGCAGAGGCTGCGTAAGGATCACCACCGTTAAAGCCGTTCCAGCCTACCCAGAGAATGCCCGCTCCGATGAGAACTGCCAGGATATTGCTTGGTCTGGCGTCTGCACGATCACTGCTGAGTCGTGGTCCGATCCAGTAGCTACCGATGAATCCTGCTGTGCCTGACGAGAGATGGATGACATATCCTCCAGAATAGTCGATAACTCCAAGCTTGAAGAGGAAACCTCCTCCCCAGATCGAATAGGCGCCAACGGTGTAACATAGAGTGAGCCATAGAGGAACATAGATCATCCAGGCATAAAAGTTCATGCGACCGAGGAACGCTCCAGCAGTAATGACCAATGTAATGGCGGCAAAGACGAATTGGAAGTAAACCATAGTGGCCATGGGGAATTGCTGACCGACGCCGATGGAAGGGAGGTACGATTGTTTGAGCATCGTGTCGATGCCGAGGACATTTCCGGGTTTGGCGACGAATGGAAGCATATACTCTCCAAAGGAAGCCTTGTATCCCCAAAGAACCCAGCAGAGTAGCACCGAGGCAAATGCGTATAGAGCCATAAAGGCGCTGTTGATGGCCCATTTTCGCTTCATGATTCCTGCATAGAGGACGAGGAGACCGGGGATCGATTGCAACGCGACGAGAGAAGCGGCTGTGAGTTGCCATGCATTATCACCTATGTGATGTCAGTCATTGGTAATATGAACGAAGTGCTTGCCCTCTTGAACTGTATAGTGACCGGAGACTTACCACTTCCAACACCAGCTTTGGGATCTGGCGTCCACCAAACGACAGACGACGCGGCTGCGGCAGCCGAAGCAGTGGTTGTTGCCATGGCTCACACTACAACGCACTGTATTTGGAAGAAAACTGTGTGAGTCCGTTGCGCGGGCCGATAAAAGAGTCCTCCAATACCAGTAGCGATGGCCAGGGTAATGAAGAGATGTATAATAGCGTCGAGAAGAGAAATCTATCGTAATTCCAACTCGGGAATCTGAGCATGTTGATCATGTTTATTATAATCACTATCCAGTACATGTCAATAGCTTGATAATGGGAATTTACGTAAATCGAAAGTTATCGAGATTGTCGATATCTGTCAAGCTGTCGTATAGCGAAAGTGACGTGGGTTTGTGCCGAGTTGCCGCAATTGTGTGTGCTATGTTAAGCTTCTGGCCAGAACAAGGTTATCGCAGCACTATGGTTGGCGAGTCTATGTTCGACCTTTAGCTAGGATACCTGTCAGTGTATAGACCAAGCCAACAATACGTGAGGAAAAGGTTATGTTGCCAGGTCTTGAATGAGTCCTGTGCTCTCCTCTGTTCGAAGCTGTTAATGCATCAAGATCTATCAATCGTGACCCGGTCAGATAAATATGCCGATTGCCCATGGGGAAATCTCTTGGCAAAAGCTTGTCCACTCTAAGTATAGATACCAGCAAAATCAGACCAGTTGTCGAAAAGTGCTCAACTCCTACCCTGTGAAGATATCTTATCTCGGCTCAGACGGCACCTGCATCGTGGCTGTAGGCGAAGCAGGTCTCAAGTTAACCGTATTGAACTTACAGTGGCTTGTACACTGATAAGATATGTCGAATGAGGGTTCAAGAGTCTGATAAGATATGGGTTTAATCAGCGATGGATGGCACGTTGTCTCGCAAGGGGGGATCTGGCCAATAGATGACACTTGTGTTATCTGGCGCTAATACACACTTAGCTGCTCAGAGCCGATATTGCCGAGATACTACGAATATGTCCTCCTAGAGTTGTTTTAATTCTTTAAGCCTACAGTTTCTCTTTTTTATAAATGTTTCTCCTTCCTAAAGGCTGTCTTACTTAAACATAGCTTGTCGAAAATGTGGTGGTGTTTACCAGGCTGTTTAGTCTTAAGACTGGCAGCCTGAAACTGCTAAGGAACTCGGGCTTTACTTGTCATCAGCATCCCAAGTCAGACTAGAGTCACATCTGCTAAAGAAAAACCCAAGAGACCAATAACATAACTTCAAGCCTGTCAGAGTAACGTAATTCTCTAGTCATGACGTACAAGGTACAGGAACAATAGATTTATCCGCACTCATTTCTACTTGGTCTAGGTTAAGTGCAAACTAAGTTCCAATGCCTTCTGCAATGTATCTCTGTGCCCATCGTTCCTTGACTCGCCTCGCCATGTAATAAATCCATCAGGCCGAACAAGGATAGCCTCGCCTTCAGAGATCCTACAGATAAGACTGAAAGTGCCATTAGAATCCCTCAAAGTACCGGTGTCCTTGTTGATGCTGCAAAAGTCTATTTCAGGCGTGATACTTTTGGCCGCTTCAATCCATGGTGATGATTGACCAGTGGTGAAAAGAACGAAATTCGTCTTAATCAAGTCCAAGGTAGATACCTGGGAATTGCCCTGTGAGAGTAGCACATGTGGGAGGCGGCTTCCTGGCGATGCAAGTGGTGCATACGGGTCTTCGTACTGGTCGCTGCTGGCATTTTGGACGTGCGGAACAGCAGCAGAAGGGTAACGATACCCTATCTCGCATACAATGTCGGGGAGTTCTGGCTCATCTGGGACCTTGCGAAAGACTCGTTTCTGAAGTCTTGAGTAGGCCTGGCGCATCATGAATCCATCTACTGGCCGTCTCTCAGTGTCGTAGGTCTGGAGAAGCGAAGGGCCAGCTCTTCCTCCTAAAACATATGCAAGCTTCCATGCCAAGTTGTGCACATCCTAGATGAGTCAGTATGCTGCAATAATTTATCGAATAGGGTCCAAATTTAATTACCTGTATACCGGTATTACCACCCATCCCGCCAGTCGGAGGCATCACATGTGCTGCGTCTCCCGCAATGAAAACACGGCCCTTTGTGCTTATGAAGCGCTCGGCATTGAAGGCAGCTACCGACCAGTATGAAATGGAGTCGACTCTGATATCGATATCATCCTCAATGCCACTTGCCTCCTTGAAATATTGCTTCGCGTCTCGTTCGGAGACCGAGTCTGGCGAAAAGGACCTTTTATCGCCAGCTCGTGTGACGATCATAAATCCAGCCTTGCCACCGCTTTCCAGGCGGAAGCCAGCGTCGATAGCAGGGTTAGAGATATAAGTGACGCCATGTTTGGCACGGGTTCCGAGGTACGGTGTTAAATCGGCTTTGAAGTTGATAGATATACTCTCTCCGAGGACCCCCGGACCTTGCCATTCGATACCCTCTTTTCTCCTAGTCGCACTCCTATTCCCGTCGCAAGAAACTAGATACTTGGTCTTGACTTTCCTGTACCTTTTCGATTGAACGTTTTGCACCACGACGAGGACACCGTCCGATAGCTCCTCATAATGGACAACGGTCTCGCTGAACTCCTGAGCGGCACCAAATTCCTTTGCCCTTCTCCGCAGAAGAGGCTCAAACATGTTTTGCGTCAGCCACAGGCGGCGACTCGGGCTAGCCTTGGCTACTTCTGCTGGATCACTCTCTTGCATGCTTGCTAGGACCTTGCCTCCTACCAGCTTCTCGACAATGATCATTCCAGCGTCAAGATCAAAGTTTGACGCGCTCTCTGAGCGGAGTTCATCCTCTAGACCTAGCTGGCGGAAGATCTCGACGGAGCGCAGGAGAAATAAGGCAGCGCGGGGGTGTATGGCAGTCGAAGGATGGCGGTCGAAAGATACTGACTTGACACTAGATAAGGTCAGCAAGGTTGGCATAGCAGTTAGTTGATGGAGCCTCACCCATGGTATCCTAGCAGCACGCCCAAAGTCATTCCTACCATACTTGACCCAATGATGATAACGGGCCATTCTTCTGGCTCTAGTGAAATCTGCGAATGATCAAATGTTCCGAACTCGAACAAAGTCCTCTGACTCTGGGCGATGGGGATTGTATCATCGAGTTGGCTCGGTCCGCTAGGTCTGGGATGAACATCCTCGGAAGGCATTTTGGGCTGTTTATCAAGGGCGAGAGAGTGAGCTGCAACTAATTGTTGGATTGATTGCTAGTCTGAAGGCAATAACACTGATTCGGCCTCTTTTATTCTCAGTACTGGTGATACGTAGCGGGAAATACAATATACCGTGCCGTGCCGTGCCGTGCCCGTTATTGCCTCCGCCCCCAGTTTCGCCGACTCCACATCCCGAATACTCCACCATTCCTCCATACTCTGCTGCCAAGGTATCTTTTATATAGCCTAGGATCTTTATCTTTAAAATATAATCTCAAGTCCTATATATAATAATTACTACTAGGTTTTTTTGTTTCTCAAACCGGACCATACTAAGCACTCCTACGACCAGTAGGGTAAACAGCTTTACAGTAAACAGCTACTACCAGGATGACTCTTACTGTATATGGATCACACCAATCAACATGCACTCAACGGGTGTTGTTGGTTCTTTCAGAGCTAAACATCACCGATTACCAACTTTCTAATATCGACATGCAGAAGGGGGAGCATCTTGTAGGGAGCCGTATATCCGTTGACTATGCCGTTGCTTATTCCCTTTAGGAACCCAATTATGTACAGAACTTCCACCCATTCGGACGACTCCCGGTTCTTAACGATGGCGGCATTCGATTATTCGAATCAAGGGCCATCTGCGAGTACTTGGTTGCAAAGTACGGGCCACATAGCCCTTTGCAGAGGCGAACGGAACACAACTACGCGGAACTGGCAACTTATGAGCAAGCGGCTAGCGTCGAATACTCTTACTTCGATCCGACAATGAAATCTCTAGCATACGAGAAAATGTTCAAAAGGTACCGGAATCTTTTAGACTCTTTCCTTTAACGTGTCGTACTCACAGGGGACAGGTTTATGGGGCGAGGCGACCCTGACAAGGCCACAGTCGAGAGACTGGAAGCCGACTTGGTTCAGGTTTTTCAGCACTACGAAAAGGTACTCTCTCATAGTGACTACCTTGCCGGAAATGTGAGTGATCTTTAGTTATCGAGGCGGGATCCCTGCTAAATATTTAAAGCAATTTTCGTTGGTTGATATATATAACATTCCATGGTTTCAGTTTCTGTTGAATCTGGAGTTGCAAGATGAGATTACTAAAAGACCATCATTGAATGCGTGGTGGAAGCGTGTCAGCAACCGGTCAACGTGGAAAGATCTAATAGCCTCACACTGAAATGACGATAACAACCAGTCATCGTCAAGCCATCGTTTTGTATGGGTCATCCATTCATAGAACAGTAGTGAAAGGGAATGGAAAATAAAAGAGCTTCTCAAGAGATCAAATGCGAGCCAAGACTTTGCGGTGATCTGGGAGCGTTATAGAATCTAGTCTTCGAGTAACGGTGGTACACATTTAAAAGGAACCATAAATTGTAACAATTATAGATCGGAGCATACTAGTATTTCCTTATTTTATAGAAAGTATTAGTGATTTTTAAATATAAATGCTAGGTATGGTAGATAAAATGGTCAACCTGCTATTATGTCTGACTGAGTAAAAATGTATTATTTATTCTGAAAGTCTTGGAACTAAGCAGCTGGCAAGACTGGTCGACAGTGTATGTAGAGTCCATGTGACACAAACATATAGCATCCATTTGTTCCAGCCCGATTAGACTTTATGTAGCTTAAGTTCGGTGCTTTCTTAATCGCCCGGTGTAGAAAATCGTGAGTTCTGCATGCAGGGGACCTAGCGGAATGTGGAGGACCGGGGGTAGACCCCCTTAACTTGGTCGGTGACTACGGAGTACTAAGGGGCTAATGCCTTATGTGAGCTTATGTGGGGTATACGTGCCGTAACCGCATGGGTCATTACGGGTAGTAAGGGTTACCAAGATTGAGTTTGTGGGGTAAATTTGCGCTTTGTTCTCATGGTTATATAAATGCCACTTTTTAAAACAGAACATTCAGTGACCCAGTAGTCATAAGATTAATTATACAGGTCGTTAAACTATCGATGAACTACACTCCAACCAACCGCAACTACAACTGCAAGACGATGAGTAGCCTACCGATTATCCCAGCCTTACTGCTCTGCGTGGCTGTAGGAGTTATCTACTTGTTCGTTGCCCCTTTCATCTCTGAATCAATCAAGTCCTCTCTTCGTAGGCTTCCAGGTCCATTCGCCGCGCGGTTTTCGAGGCTGTGGTACTTGCGGGCTGTCAGCACTGGTCAATTCCATTATATCAATATCGAACTTCATAGAAAACACGGTAGTTATGATGAACTCCTACCCCTTATATTTATTATTTGATCTGAACAGCTCCATAGGCCCAGTAGTGCGACTTGCGCCGAAGCAATACAGTTTCAGCGACCCAAGTGTTTTAAAACAAATATATGGCATTGGGAAGGGTTTTTCAAAGGTAAGAGCAATAGGTGGATATTTAGAAGAATATCTTTGTCAAGAACTCCTCACCTCCCAGCATGCTAATAACTTCTATGTATAGTCTTCTTGGTATAATGCGTCAAGCGTTCCACATGCCCCTTTCAAGGACTTATTTACCGACCTCGATGATGCCCGCCATGCAACTAATCGGAGACTGGTGGCAAATCTATACTCGACCTCAACGCTTCGAAGCATGGAGCCAGAAGTTGAGGATTGCATCAAGGCATACAAACAAAAGCTTGAGTCACTGGCTCACTCGCGCATGAATATGGACCTACAGTTTTGGATGCAATGTTATGCATTCGACGTCATTAGCCAGATTACCGTAAGTCACATAATATAACATCGTGATAATTGCTAGAATCTTCATTTAGCTCGATAAAAGGTTCGGATTCCTCGACTCTGGAGCCGACAGAGGTGGCATGTTTGCTAGCCTTCATGAGTATCTCAAATACTGCGCAGTTGTAGGCGTCGAGCACGAGTGGCATGAAACTTTGTTCTGGTTTATGTCTAAATTGCCTGCAAGAGGTCTAGCCTACGTTGCACAGTTTACTGGTGAACAAATCAATCAACGTAAGCAGGCATTGAAAGTGGGTAGCCTTGCAGAGAAGACACAGAAAAAAGACTTTTTATCAAAGCTTTTTCACCTACATGATGAGAATCCTGAGAGGTTCCCGGATGGTGCTATCTTTACCACATGTAACACCAACATCGGAGCCGGTTCTGATACGACATCCATCTCTCTTTGTGCCATCATGCAGAACTTGGCAGAGAGTCCGGCCGTGTATCAAAAGGCGAGTGTTCTCATCTTAATCCGGACCTTTCATTAATTATTTCTACCTACAGCTGCGGCGAGAGGTCGACGCTAGATATGAAGACCTTGGCGAACCGGATTTCATCCCATTTAATGAGACACAGTCGATGAAGTATCTGCAAGCGTGTATCAAAGAAGCACTGAGACTACATCCAGCAACCGGTTTGCCGTTGGAGCGTGTCGTCCCTCGGGGCGGTGTTGCTTTGAGTGGAACATACTTTCCAGCTGGCGTATGTCTACTTGCTTCTTGGGTGTCTGACTACACATGGGGACTAATTTGCGACTGGCAGACCATTGTGGGCGTTAACACCTGGGTTATGCACCGCAACCAAGATGTTTTTGGCGTCGACGCAGATACATTTATGCCGGAACGATGGCTGAATCAAAGTAAAGAAAGGCTCTCCTTAATGGAGGCCAGCTGGATACCGGTATGTATCAATCCTCTTCAAGTTAATTGCCTCAGATTCCAGCTAATATATATTTAACTTAGTTTGGCGCTGGTTCTCGCACGTGCATCGGAAAAAATATCAGCCTACTGGAGATAAACAAGCTTATCCCGGTCCTAGTAAGAAATTTTGACTTTTCTATAGTCGATGCATGTAAACAAAAACATGAAAACTTCTGGCTAGTTAAGCAGGTTAATACGCAGTGCCAGGTACGGTTAAGATAATAGTATTTAGTAAAGCATTTTACTATAAATAGCTACTTAGGAAATAATATAGTAATACAATACTTACTATTAAAAGTATAATACTTTAAGAAATTTAAGTTAAGTCTGAATTTAAAAGCTTAATAACTATAGAAT